>JABSTQ010009881.1:0-174099 GCA_013358835.2 Ixodes persulcatus | reverse complement strand
AACCCCCCGGTTGCCGCCAGAGCGATTTTGCGCAAAAAAAGGGCATAAAGTCTCATTCCTTCGTATTTTCACATTATACCTACGTCAGCGAGCACGAAGAAGCCCGAAGTCGTCGGAAAGCAGCTGCACATCGAGGCTATACCGCGCACGAACAAACTCGCATCCGCCAGCTCTTGGCGCTGCCATCTTACCGGTGACGTCACGGCTCTTGTGAGATCACGTGACGAGTGGTCACTTTTGCGGACAACATGGCGGCAACCGGGGGGTGCCACTTCCGAACTTCTGCTTTATAACCCTAAGCCCCTCTATCTCGTTGCCCTGGCCGCTGACATCACGTACCCTGATCTAGCTGAATTTGGTGGGCAGCTTCGGTGGTGTCAGCAACCAAGGAGCTGCTTCCTCGTTCGGTGTGCCGCGCGAGATTGTTTACCATATCACTTTAGGCTGGTGGTGGCCTAGGCTCTATTTATTTTGCTTGAGCGCAATGGGGTCTGGATAGACCAGAAGTGAGTGTATTTCCTTCCCGAAAGACCCAGCTCAAATGGTGCAGTGGAAAAGTCCAGAATAGTGACGACACTGCAGCAGAAGACCCAACAGCATCGCTTGAGCTGCAGCCGTTCCGGTCTGTTGTATACACGGAGACGACAATCATGTTTTTACACATAAAGGGTTACCCAGCCCAACAGATTGAATGCTCCGTCATTGTGCCACGGATCTCTCTTGCCTTGCTTTTTGGAGAGGCAGTTACATCCTAAAACAAACCTGGTAACGGTCCCAGAGGAAGTTGACGATAACCGTACACTCCACAAAACTCATTGAGAGTATGAAATCTGTCAAGACTGCACCACAGGATAAGAAGGAATACCAGAACTACGGCAACTATGATGCTAATCTTGTCTCTTCTTGAACACCTTCTTCGTGACGACCTTCTGCTAGGAGAAAATTCCGAAGTGCTCAGGTTTATCCAAAAACAATTTCACCTACACGTACAAGAAAAAGGCAATGTGGCACTAGGAAGACCTTATGGTGTTTTCAAGTCTTGTATACATCATCTCCCCGTATGCTTACGTTTTCATCAGATGTTCTGGAAAGGTAATGCTACTGCGTGTGTGCCGATCACTCGATGTGAGATCAGTGAATGAGCAGAAGAAAAAGGGGTTCTTGAGATACATAAAAAGACTGGTAGGGCGTAACGAAATTGCATGAACGTAATGTCACCCTCATGATGAAAGAAGTGCAGCTTCAGGAGTCTGAAGCTGAAAGAACGGCCCATGCATTTATGGTGCAATCCCTTCTCTCGCCCCACAAGGATGTAATCATGAAACTCACATACTTCCAGTCTCTCTAGGATGGATGCTGAATAGCTCCACAAACTTTTGATAAAGATTATAATCAAGCTTGAAGAAGCTGGACTCACTGTTGTGGCAGTTATAAGTGAAAACAACGCTATTAATAAGAAAGTAGCGAGTCTCTTTAACCCGAGGGAAAACTCAGCATTTGCTACGCACATCCAGCTGACTCCAGTCGACACTTGTACTTCTGTCATTGATCCTCTGCACCTACTGAAGTGTGTACGTAACAACTTGTTAAACCAGAAAAACCCAAAGAAGCCCACCCGTCAATGAACTCTGACAGCACCACCACTGTTGGTAGGGCGCCGTTAACAACACTAAAAAAGTTGCATGAGCACGAGCAATGCAAGCTGGCAAAATTTAATAATTCTAACTTAGAAAGGCAGAAAGCAAAAATTTATTCGGAAATAACCGCAGATTTTATTCCGATCGTCGTCAAATGGTGGACCGTCATCAAAGTCAAAACTTCTTTAAAAGGCCGCCGACTAAAGGAAGACATTTAGGAGCCTATTACATGCATGAACATTGTACATATTGACTTCCTAGATGCATTTCTCAACTGTCTCAATACGTGGCAAATGTTGAAAGTCGACACAGGCCTGCTATCCCCAGACACTCAAAGCACTAAGACTCACTTGATACGCCCTGAACGCGATTTCCCAATACTGCTTCGAGGAGCTAGGTTTTTACCACGTCCTGCTGGGGAAATGTCGGACGGATAGTCTCAAAGAACGGTTCGGAAGGTATACGCAGCTCTCGGGGTCGCAGTACCATGTGTTCATCTCGCAAGTCGGAAAAAAATATTCGCCTCCAGGAGCACGGGAAAAGTGCGTCGTCAAATAACACTATCCAGTGAAAACGAGCTGCTGCAGCAGTACAACGTCAGTGTCACCGAGTAGAGTACGATATCACGTTAAAACACATATACAGAGGAAAAAATATACGTTTTTTTTAAACAGCCTAGGTAGAAAACGGGTGTCGTAAAACAAATTTACAATGAAAAAAAAAATATAGTTATATTTACGGCGCGAGACGACTTTTTGTCAAGCGAGCTGTGGCGGTCCTTCTTTTCACTTTTCTCTCGCTCCTGTGCCCTTCTCGTGGAGGAGAGGTAAGCCGCTTGGATTGGCTTGGCTGGTAGGTTGAAAAACGTACGCAAGAGTCATCATATAAGGGAAGGGTCTGGACATCTTTTGACATCGGTGACCTCTCGCCGTTCCTTCGCGTGTGATGTCGTACATCTTCGTACCGCCATCACACGCAACGTCAGTGCTTGGAGGCATTGAAAAATAATTTTACTGTCTTGAAACACGCAAGGAGAGCAACATAATTGTAAGAGATCTGGGGAAATAAGTAGGAGTGATACGTTTATTGCATGCACAGTGCCAAAGCCGCAAACAGCACGTGCCGCGCGCCATTTGCTTGACACCACTTTCTGTAGCTATAGACCAGTGTCTGCTCTGTTCCATGGGCGCCGCCATGAATGTTTATGCTGACGTTATAACACAGTAGGGCAGTGGTTCTCAATAGGGCTCTGCGGACCCTTTTCGGTCCGCGAAGACATTCTAGGGGTCCGCGAAGCCCAGTCTTATCGGTTAAGCCCGGCAATAAAAGTTATTTTTTTCTCAGATTGAGAAGAAACGTTCAAATTGTTGGGTGCGTTTTCTCCTTTATGTGTCAATAAGAGAAGTCTACTTTACACTAGCCCTTAGTTATATTCACTTACTTGATCATTGTCATAATTTACCTATACCTTTCCCCTTCCCTCACAACGAACGGAGTCCTTCGTCATCTCCGCCAATCCCCAAGGGGTCCGCGAAAAAACAACGGCTGAGAACCACTGCAGGGGGTTGCGCATTTTGCAAGACTACGTTTTTTTTTTTTAGAAACAATGCGGAGGGCAAGTTCGTCTGCTTCTCGCGCAGGGGGTACCGGTGACGTCAGAACGCCGTGCCCTGATTGGCTGATCACGGCCCCCCTATCTGAGCGTCGTCTGCTCCTTTGCAACGTCGTCTGCGTCTGTCTTACCTTTCCTGCGACTTTCGGAAGTGCAGAGGCCAGATTCACAAAACCATGTTACGCCGAAAGAGTGCGTAAGACAAAACGTGAGAACAAATTCGTATTCACGAAACGAAATTATCGTAAGTTTTGCTCAGGTTATGACGGAATCCTACGACGATCAACTCAGCATGGCCGACAGCGTCGCTCAGTTACTTGGTCGCGACGACCAACGGACGTTTATTTTTGTACTTGCTCTTCTCACGCGTCACGACTACAAGCAGCAAGAAAAAAAGTAAAAAGCACTTGAAATAAACCACGACGAACAAGAACGCTGGATCCACAAACACCCGGGAAATGCTCCAACGGCCACGATTCCACTGACCCCGTCCAAGCGAGCTCGGCAGATAGGCCTAGCAGCGGCGCAGCGGTGCTCCGACGGTCCTTGGCCAAGACCGTCTGCCCACGACCGGCTGGCGTGCTGAATGGAATATGCCCGCGCGACCCTTGTGAACCCTTCAATCTCTTCCTCTTGTCATCGCCTCGTTTTCCGAGGCAGCGGCGACTCTCGCCGGTGAAAAAGCGGTGAATCTCCGACAGACGCAGGAAAGGTAAAGCAGCCATCGCTTTGACTAGTAGACGTAAAGCAGACGACGTTACTGCACCAACCCGCCGACGCCGTTTAAGAGTGAGGAGTCTCGCCGCACACGCAAGGAGGGAAAAAGTATTTGGGAGGGAACTTGCGGACACTCTCGCTTCTTAGCAGACAAACCTCGGCGCCTCGGGACACCTCGCCAGCGAGTCCCTTGACTTCCCCCCTTGTCCTTGATGCACGTCTGCTAGTTGTTCGACAAAAACAACGTACCGCTCGAGTTATTTCGTCTCCCCTCTCTGAAAGGCGAAGTCGAGCTCGCTCGTAAAGACCTGCACTTCCGAAAGTCGCAGGAAAGGTAAGACAGACGCAGACGACGTTGCGAGCAGACGACGTTGCAAAGGAGCAGACGACGCTCAGATAGGGGGGTCGCGATCAGCCAATCAGGGCTCGGCGTTCTGACGTCACCGCTACCTCCTTTCTCATGCGCAGAAGACGAAAATGAGCCCACTTGCGAGGCGTATTGCACATATTGTTGTGCAAGAACTTCAGATTTGCATAGTCACGAAGCTTCAAGAACAACACTGACTTCAAGAGTGCTATATAAAGCATAAATATTGTTTTATGCGCAGATCTTCTCTTGAGATTAATATTCCCCGTTTTTATCGCTGAGGGCTAGGATTTCGGACACTGGTCTATAAAGCCAATGCATAGTCGCGTACAGGAGGCCACGGTCAAAGCTTTTGACGTCTGTGCACTCGCGCAGCTTGAACGCGGCTCGAATCAGTACACATTCACTCTTCACTTTTCGGAAAGGAGATAGAAAGCAAGTTGGATTGGAGCACTGGGTCACTCAGCTCGGATAGCTTGCTGCCGTTGCTCGCTGCATCAGTTTTGATAGTGAAAGGAATTCGTGCGGCGCGTTGTCACGGCATCACTACGCCGTCTCATCGTCTCAGGCAAGCCTATGAACAACTTCGTCTTCTTCAACGGTACGTCATCACACTCGAATGGCACCAACTCACTAACCCCCCATTCACACTGGAAGCGGATCCGCGTTCGCGAAGCGGTTGCAAACGCGGTTGTATAAAGATCTAGTGCAATTGCACGCGCATTTGATGTCATCAACTGTGCGTGCAATTGTACTGAATCCTTATACAACCGCGTTCGCAACCGCTTTGCGAACGCGGATCCGCTTCCAGTGTGAATGCCCAAGCCCGACGCTGAGCGTTTTCGACGCGTTGACGGGACACGACTTCCAGACGAACGTTCAAGCTACATTCGTGTCCAATTTGTGTCTGCCCTAAACCTTACTTGATATCATCACCACTCTAAGGTGCAGGTTTTGATCATTTTAGGTAAGTATATTCAGACCCATTCTCTTTAGGAACCGTGCACATCTAATTCAGGCCCCGACCAGGGCGCCCCTAGCGGAAAACGGGTCCGTTCCATCGGGGAACTTCTGCCAGTCGCTGCGTTGGTTGTGCGTAGTAGCGGGTTAGCGCTGTAATTTCCAAGGTAGCTATTCCGCACTAAGAAAGTCACAAAAATTGATGCGGCAAACATAGGCGACCGCCGCGACGCGGCCGGCATGCTCGCTTCCCATACTAGGCGACAACTTTTCTTGGCAATGAAGGAAATGCTAGGGGGGTGGAGTCTTGCACATCTATCACTCCGTCAAGCATCCGGGCTTTCATTACGTCAGTTTTGGTTTCGTTTTCAGTTTTGGTTTCGTTGTCGGCATTCAAGGCAAGGACTTTATACAGCTCGTTAGTGTCTATGAAACCGTTTCCAGTGGAAATACCCGGGCTCAAAGCAGATGCCATCTGTTAAGGAAGAGATCCCGGGCACGTCCGTTTCGATGGTGTCGGTTTATCGTTCCCTCTCGTGCCGTTCATGATCTCGTGGTTCTGCGCCCCTCTACTTCCTTTTCCTCTTGTTACCTACTACCAGATATTTTGTAACTAGAAAACTAATTTCATCTTTATATTTTTAATGTTCAAAATTCATAGTGATGTGACAATTATTATTCAAATGACGAATATTAAGAATATAATTTACGTTACAGCCAAAACGCAATTTAGACCCAGGGACTGTGTTCAGCTGCGTAAGAATACAGCGTGCTTCGGCTCTGTAGCTTTGGCAGCATTGCCAAGAAAGGTTGTCGCCGAGTATAGACCGCAAGAAAATCTTGCTGTTATCGGGCAAAGCCAATCTCGCCCGTGCACGGTGTCAAGCTATGGCACGTGTCGTGCACCATTTGCTTGGCACACGCACCAAATTACTGCCGCCATTGCTGACTTTCTCATGTCTTACCCAGATGCCGAGCCAGTGAAGCGGGTGTTGACGAGGTTCCACAAAGGCCAATGCTGGGGAGAAAGACACAGTAGAATCTAAAATGGAAATAACCTGTCCTGCTATGGTCACGATGAATTGAAGTAAACGTAATAAGAGGAAACAACAATTGAAGGTCTGTTTCTGTTATGGCAGTGCCCACGCACAGCTGCTGGAAAGCTTGCAGCAGCTGGCTACGAATCCAATGCTAGAGCCGCCGGTGCAGTCGCGTAGCTTTGGGCGCCGCTAAAAGCTGTACACGCGCGCTCTTCACTTTTTCGGGAATACCCCGCGCCTTAGCACGCTCGCTCACAAGCGAACAATAAATGAGAAATAAAAATAAGAATTGCAAAAAATCCGAGAGCAAACCATTGTTAGCATTTTGATAAAACGCTAAATGCCGCGCACTGTTTTTTTTTTTTTTTTGTTTTCGCTTTATTAGCGCTGGTTAGCAGTAGTGTCAGTAAATATGCAACGCTTTCAGAGTACCGCATTCCTTTTCTTTGGAATTTTGCCGACAATACAGTCGCTCTATCCAACAACATTCTGGTTCGCTGCGGCAGTCACGTGAGTCGCTGTCATCATCATCGCGTTTTCTCAACGCCGTCATCTTGGGTCCAGCGGTCCTCTGTCTGCTGCTGTTTACTGTTTACTGCGCGCGCACGCTGAAGTCCGTCGCTCAGCACGCGCATTTTCCGTGGTACGTCGAGATACGAACAACACGACCTTGATTCGCAGCCACAGTTGCGGCTGCGGCAGCTAGCACAGGCGACGGCTACAGCTCGGCTTGGCTCAGCTGTCACATTTCCACCTGCGCGTGGACCCAGGATGGCGGCGCCTGACGCGCTTCAGACGCGTAGTTCGGGAGTTTCGGTACTCTAAAAGCGTAGCTTTATTTAGTGACTCTAGTTAGCAGATGGCGAAGGATGCTTATACACCGTTTCTATGTTGAATTAACCTGAAACTGGAGTAGAGAAGAAACATCAAAACGTAGAAGGGAGAGAAAATAGACAGAACGACGTCTCAAACTCAGCTAACTCCTTTATTTAGTCCACCTCTTATATAGCCTCAATCTCAAGGTCATCTCCACCAACACAAAAGGACGAAGTCTATACAGTTCAAGCGCCACAGTCATCACCACACAATAACAGAACGTTGACAACCTTTACAGGTCGATCCCAGGTGAAAATTCAAAGTGGGACCACTTGCAAGTGGATTATGGAACCGGCCCCACTTGCAAAGGGAACCACTTACAAGTGGTACCACTTGCAAGTGGGGCCGGTTCCATAACCCACTTGCAAGTGGTACCACTTGCAAGTGGGGCCGGTTCCATAATCCACTTGCAAGTGGTACCACTCTTAAGTGGTACCACTTGTAAGTGGTGCCAGTGTCATAAACCATTTGTAAATGCCAACTAACCACAGATATCTGGTGGACATTCACTAAAGATTCGCGAATCTCCAGTGGACAACCGTCGGACATCCAAGTGGTAATCAGTCGGGCACCTCAATACTCAGTCGTGCTCAGATGTTCCATGTTCTGAACTATGTCAAGGAACAACCACGAGCCAATTGATATTGGCCGGATCATTTTATTGCCCCTTCCGTCATACTTTACACATCAGTACTTCTGGCGGCCCGGAGCATCTTCGAGGTTTGCTGTTAAACCTTTATGCGCTGAGAAACCTTGTTGCCGTGTCATGTAGAAGCCCTCTTGCCATTGCCCTAAAAAAGAATTTAAAAAAAAAAATCTGAATGCACACCGCACAACATCCACGTCCTTTTTTTTTTTTTTTTCATATGTTTACAACGACGCTAAAGTTGAGGCTTGGGCGAGTTGGTACATACTTCGGAATTAAAAACAGCGCGAAAAGACGAGGACCAGACAAAGAAGTGACACGGACGCAGCGCTGCGTCCGTGTCACTTCTTTGTCTGGTCCTCGTCTTTTCGCGCTGTTTTTAATTCCGAAGTGTTTACAACCGTTAAACCGACTCGCTTAAGGCGGCGGTCCCACGGCGGCCATCTTGAACAAGCCATTAGTTCAACCACTAGATGGCGGCACTCATCCGTGTGGCCAGAAAGCAGGCTCGAGGCAGTGATGTTCCTCCTCTGCTCTTAATTTTCTCCTTTCTGCTGCTCGCCCGTGCACGTTCAGCGCTCAACGCGTGCTCCCGCTGACACAAATGCCAGCAAACGTGCCAGTGGTGCTAGCAGTGCCCAGTCCGCACAGAAGCGGAGCCCAGCTAGCTCATCGACCCGATCGAGAGTGCCTATTAGCGGCAAGATGTTTCGGTGGCGCCCTCGTTCGGTTACCTTTCGTGACGTCATTACCTTGTGAAAAACAAGTTCGATGGTGTTTGTAATGGGCATGGTGGAAACCTGAAATCATAGCGCTCTCAAAGCAACACTGCCAACACCGTCAAAATTGAAGTTCTTACATTCCTCTTATTTGCGTCGACGATAATTCCTTTGCTGACGTCATAGTCAGCATTCGACCAATTGTGGTGGGCCGACCACAGCGACGCTTTCGATCGCTCACGTCGCCAATAGCTGGGCAAATTTCTTTTTTTTTTTTTATCCTGGTTTAGTTTCCACGCTGCAGGGTTGGCAAAGCGATTTCGTTAGAGGCTCACAAATCAGTAGCTATCGTTTTAACTTTAAAGCATTAAAAATATATTCAATAAATCAATGAAGAACGTTATCAAACGATAAAGAACATATATAAGACATGCCTTGTCAGCATTTTGTGAATGAAAGAGGTTTTGCACGACATAAACGTTTAAATTCATTTGCGCTGTAAGTCGAGCGCAGCTGGCATAACAGGCCAATGAGGCCAGTCAAGCAGAGCCAAAAAACACCATGTCATGGAGCTCAACGTCTTATAGTGCGTTTTTTGTCCCCGGTCAATGCAATCAAGCGCAAACCATACACCTTGGCCTTGCGCTTTTAGTGTGCGTGCTTGTGCTTGTGTACCTTAGTCTTTGACTGCATTTTGATCTATGATAAAACAAGCAATAGCAGACTCTTTTTCAAGACGGGTGTTCAGAGGGACGCTCTATATAACTCATCATTTTGATGATAGTTTGATAAAGCTTGATCATCAGTTATCTAACCTTATAAATAACCACCCCAAATATTGTTGAAATAGTACGCCGAGGTCGAAGAATCTTAATGTTCAAGAAAAGAGTAAAAGTGTATTTTTTAGTCCCAGTGACCTAAGCTTAAAAATATTTAGTCGAGTGGGTAGCAGATTTCAAAGTGTGTTTTATAGTGCTTTTGATTTTTTTTTCAATAATAATATATTAGTCGATAATTTGATGTTGAAAAAAATATACCAACGTCTTACATGTGTTCTGTTTGAATGCAACAGAAATGGGGAATTTCACAGTAACGCTGACATTTTATGGTAATGAATGTGATCTCAGTGATGGTGATGTGAATGATTTCTATTTCAAGCTTTTGATGATGTTGATTATTGATTATTGTGACTACAATGCTTAGCTAATGTCAATTTGATTTTTTTTAATGTATAATTGCTTTTTATGCTGACACTGGTCCTGTACACTGTTGAATGCTGTAAAAGGGACTGATGGCATGGTCAGAATACTTTTTAATGCGAAAAGATTATTTGCCTCATTAGGCGAAAATCCGGCGGCGGCGTCGGCGGCATGGCCGAGCGATGGTACCAAAAATTGACGATGGCGCAAAGAGTAAAAACACGTCAGAAATGCCCGGATTAACGTCACATTTTTCACGAAGGTTCCTATAAACTAAGTAAATGAATGGCGCTTTAGAGAGAAACTCTGTTACATTTCGGTCTGGATGGGAATTGAACACGGGTCTCCGGGGTGCGAGTCGGGCACGTTTCCCCGACTCCACGGCGGCTTTGTTTTTTTTGTTTTTTTTCTTTTTATTGTCGACGCCACGGCGGCTCCACGGTCCTGGCTGACTAAGGTGTGCCTAGTGCATGCGTCACTGCATACGTCCCGTCACAACCATCTGGCTGACTGAAGATGTGGCCAAGTGCGTGCGTCATTGGGCACGTGACGGCGCAGCCAAATGGGAAATCGGTGGCGGGTCCTGCCTCCCGCGCGTCACACACCGAATCAGCAGAAATAACTTTAACCCATGTCAAAAAAAATAAATCGAAAACATTTCACCAAAGGGACTACAATGCTTTCGCATTCCCACACGTAAGCAGTCTTAAGTGTCTGTGCCGAATTTCCTTTTGTATTCTTTTGCCACAGCCCCTCAGACAAACGTATCTCGGAAATAAGGATTATTATTTTTATTATTAACTCACGCACACTTGTTGTCGTAATATTTATTTGTATTTTTACAACATGTACACGGGAGAACCGCCAAGCGGTCCAGATCATCCAAATTTCAGTGTGTCTTCCCGTTCCTATGGCCGTCTGCACGTTCACGTTCAAATGGCATAAAACCGTAGACCGTCTTCTCTTTTCAAATGACAACGAACCGAAGCAGGCACGTAGCCAGGGGGGGGGGGGGGGGGGGGGGGGGGGGCATGGTGCCCGGCCTTTCCCCGAAATCTTCCATTTTCCTGAGACCTCCTCTCCCCCCTCCACCTCATACAGCATTTTGTCATGGGCGCCCCCCCCCCCCCCCCCCCAAACAAAATCCTGGCTACGTGCCTGAACCGAAGACCACATGACGGTGGTGACAACTCAGGCATTTTTCCGCCCAATCGTTTTTTTTATGCATTTTGAAGTGCGCGCAATCCGGTGTCACTCGGCTCAAGCCCGTAGCTTTGGCTAGTGCATAGACGCCATTTTACCGCCCAAATCACGCACCGAGTGCGCGAGAGCGTCACGCGCTGGCACATTCAGAGCAACAATGGATGTCTTCACCCTGAGACAGACCGACATGTAGGCAACCTAGGCTAGAGTGAAGAGGCATGATCTCTTACGGCCATTGCACCGGGAGTAGTTGCTCCCTGCGGCGGCAGCTTGGAGGGGTCGCTGTAACCCTACCGCTCCTACAGTGCTTTAATTCCTTCTGAGAGGCACGTCCTCCTCACCGTGTTGTCCTCTTTGCTCGGGGGTTGAGTTAGGTAAGTTTCTAGAGTAATTGGACCTATAGGTCGTAAGGCCAGCTGCCTTCAGGGACTTATGCGGAACACGTCTTTCTCTTCGTCTCATTAAGAAACAAGTTTGTATAGACAAGAATTTAATTATTGTAAGCCGAAACTTATTTCAATCGGCTCACTACAGTTATTTCAAGCAAGTATGATTGCACACATTTTCAATCGCATTGGTCGGGGAACAGTTGTTCAGGATGGCTCAGGCGGCGTTGGGCATGGTTGTGTGGTCGCACGCCTACGCGGCTAAAGAAGTTCCATTGCTCCTCGGCGAGAGCGAAGGCCTGTAACAGCTCCGGGGTCGTCCTTGTAGTCGGGCTCCGCTGGAGCCAGGCACCGACCAGGACATCAGGCAGAAGGAGCTCGGAAGCAGGGCCGCTTTTGACAATGGGTTTACTTTACATTTGTACAAGGTCGGAAATCAGCATCAGAAGACAGCAGTCCCGAAGAAGTCCGCTTCTTTTAACGGGACGCTCTTCCCTACATTCCCCACGTAGGGATTTCAGCTAGCTATGTCAGCTCCTCCCCCACACACAGCGACACACCCACGTCTCCACCCACACACGCCACCAACACCATGCAGATTAGCGGTCCCAAAGACGTGTCCGCTTGTCACCCGAGGGACGGCGGGTTCGGCGCGGCGCGCATCCATGATTGCAGCGGCTTCCTCTTCCGAAGGGAAGGTAATTGGGTGCGGGGCGCCCGACAGGAGGGGTCCGTCTGGGAAGTGCGGGAAAGGATGCATTGACCTTGTGGGCCACTTTGGGATTCCTGGAAGGCCGAGTGGCTGGTCTTCTCCCCACGTCGGCGGGCCTCTTGGAAGGTCGCTGACCAGAACTTTCTTCTCGCCGCGGACGCATGTCCCTGGGCTTCCTGGAGCCCAATGGGTTCCCGGAACGTGGAAATGCCTGGACGTTTTCCCACGTCCGCTTGCTTCTTGGAAGGTCGCTTTGACGCCTGCGGGTCTCCAGGACGGCGTTCATTACAGGCCACAAGGAAACCGCTCTCTAGCCCGGTCATGGAAGAACATGACAGGGCAGCACTGAGCATCTCGTTTGATTTTATTTCGCAATACTCATTGCGGGGACTCAGAAAAACGAAAGAAAAGCGCGAGGAAACTTCACGAGTTGTGATCCTGGACCGGCTTGCTAGAACAGCATCTCAGCTGAGACTGAGTGAAAGAAAGCACTGCAAAAGGTCGGGCGCACGACTGTCTTGAGACGCGGCTTGAGTCCCGCTCAGCCCGAGCGCTGGTTTTGGCATTGCTTTCTTTCCCAAAGACTCAGCTGAGACGCTGTTTCTAGCAAGTCTGACCTGGCTGCTTATAATTAGTTGCAAAGGACAAGAGTCGTGGGTGGTGTAAACGCAAAGTGGAAGCCTGGAGTCGTTGCATTATTAAACCAACACCATGAAAGGTGATCGTCTGACATTTTTCTTATTTGAAAAAATTAAATAAAAATTAATCCAAAGAAAGACGACCGTAGTGAGAATTTCGTACATGTGCAACGCTTTTGATAGGGCACTGCATGGAAAGGGGGTTTATTAGACCCTTTTCCTGAGCCTCAGATTTGAACCACGATCACTGGCTGTTTGTTGCCTTACTATGAGGACCAGTCACTGCGGTTTACACATAACACTCTCCGTAAGTTTTCTACAAGTAGAGTAACGTTAAAACTGAAAATCTAAAATTCCTGCACGATGGCGAGCAAAACAGAACCAGAGCGGTTGGAAAGCTAGAACCCTAAAAAGAAAAAATGTCGGGTAAAAAATCTTGGAGTGAAGGAAAAGAAATTCCCCTTTGTCGTCACCATCATATGGAGCTCAATATTCGCACCTTTCGTGGTGTCGGAACATGGCAGGGAGCATTGAATAGCTTATTTATAGGCACTAGATGTTTTCGAGAACTTGCTCGTGACCCTTGTTTTTTTCTTCTTTTCCTTGCAAGATTATTTACTCATTGCAAGAACGAGGAAGTAGCGCGAGGAAATATTTGAGAAAAGAATCCTCTGCATCAGGGACAGAATCCCCCCAGCGCCACTTTTCCTGAACTTCTCAACCTCGAATTTCAGCCACCTTTCAAAAGATGGCGCAAGTGCACGTCGTCTGCTACAACATAGGTTCTTTTTATTATTTAGGACAATTAGTATGCTTTAAAAAAATTACAATCATTGAAAGTGATTTTAATTAGAACGAGAAAAGCACTAATTAAAGAATCGTTGCTTAAATAGCTGCCCTCTTCTTTGAAACCGGTTTCTTGCGTACAGAGTCGAGCTTCAAAATAGTCCCATGATTTAAACATATTTTAACCAAATCTGAATATGAATACGAAAAAATCACGCTTCTAGTGAACCAGCTCAGTTCCTCTAGCATACAATTAAAAAAACATCAGGTCAGATGCCAGAACGCTGTCTGAGAAAACCAAGAACGCGTTAAGGGAATTTTTAGAAATTTTACCATAATCAAGTTGTGTTTACAAGAAAACGGCTGGCGTTGCACTTCTAATATTTTGTATTCTGAGTTCCTATGTTTACCACAAGCATGCCCTTAAATGTCGTTGCTGCGTTATGATGTGAAACTGAGTTACGAGACTTCAAAATCACATAAAAAAGGCTCTTTTTGAATAAATATTGAAAAATGTGAGCGTGCTAATTAACAAAAACACGTATGCACGGAACTAGACGAGTCCTTCTTCTATTCGATAAAAAAATAAGAACGCGTCTTGGATGCATTGCAAGTCTAGAAACTTGGAATGCATATAGGTATGTCTTTAAAATTATCAAAACTTGCACTTTTTGTTTTCTTATTGTGCGTTAAGTTTTAAAAAATGCGTATCATATTTTGCACTAAAAGAGTGATGGTGAATTGGCTATTTATTTGCAAAAAGAACGAAATACGTAACACGCGCACAGACGCGACATTTGCACAGCAAACAGGAGCGTTAGCAGAGCTGCCACCGGTATTATAGTTGGGGCCGTGGGACCGCCGCCTTAACCGCCACGGCACTCTTGCGCTCTCTAGATCTCCGCTCTCGAAGCGGTGTTAATCCTGAACACATCCTCATTGCTACTTTTGTGTGCGCTCCGGTTGCTCGGGGGTGATTGTGCTTAAGAACTGTAACAAAGACTGTGGCAAATACTGCAAATCAATTTATTTAGTTTTAATAATTTGAATTAGTATTGTTTATAATTACTAATTTCAAAGATTACGATCCTTTTGTTGCTGCTGTCCCAAATATTTTTAATACCCTTCATAGTCACTCTTCCTCTTCCACATGAACGTTAACAAGAAGAAGAGGACATTTGCCATCCCACCCTGAAGAAAAGCGGTCCCCGCTTGAAACGTTGGTAAAGTAAAGGCCCTCCTGGAACTACTCTACTTTCGTTTTACGTCCAACCGGCCCGTTGAACCCTCTCACCGTATATATATATATATATATATATATATATATATATATATATATATATATATATATATATATATATATATATATATATTTTTTTTTTTTTTTTTTTTGCAAAACGACGTTTGTGCGCCCAGTTTAAGGTACGTACGTTTGGAATTAATTTTGGGAGGCGTGCCAAATGTGCTGGTCATTACGGCCGCACCGACGCACCCTGTACTATCGATCATTTAGAACGTAGTTGGAACTTCAAGTCCAGTCAGCTTTGAAGTTCCAACCCCGTTCTGCAAGCTAGTGGGCTAGCGCACACCAGCTAGGAGCACATGAAGCAGAGCGAAAGCTCGCGCTGCCGAACCCAGGATCCTGGGTTCAATCCCCACCCCTGCCCGTTTCTATCTGGATGTGCATCGTACCGGCGTGCGGTCGTGTATCACTACTGCGTGGTGCACGTTAAAGACCCCAGGCTAGTGGTTTTACCGCACTGGCTAAATTTCTCATCTACAACTGGGAGACTCGTCGCCCGTTGAAGCAGATCCAAGTCCTAGGCTGTATAAACATGCACACAACCCAATTTTCGTTATTTTTTTAAAGCTTTAATAAACAATACAAGTGTTTTGACGCGCAGACCCTAGATGGCGATCATCATTACCCCAATATGGGGATCGCGAGACAATTACGACAAATTAAATCACAGCATGAATTGTTCACTCTCTTACTAAAATGTACGCGGTTTACGCACAAAAGCTAATATTTTTTTTAACAACCTCGTTTTAAGTGATTCTGACATCATTTCACTAAGTGAAACTTGGCTGAACAGCTCCTTTGCAACAAATGATTACTTTCTTCCCGAATACACGGTCTTCCGCCGGGACAGAGAATGTCAAAATCAGGCGGTAAACTTCGGTGGTGGAGTTCTCATTGCAGTTAAAAACCACTTGCATGCGGTTCGCAGGTTTGATCTTGAGTCAGACTGCGAATCCGTTTGGATTGAAATAATTCTCCGTGATAACAGTAGCCTTCTAATCGGCACGTTTTATTTTCCTCCTAACTTTAATGCATCTAGGCTTTCTGATAAGTTAGACATAGTAGGAGATAAGTTATATGTAGACCGACACAGTATACTTATACTTGGAGACTTCAAGATTCCTGATATAAATTGGAGTCCAGAACACTCAGCTCTGCCCACTCGTTATGCCTCACCGAAGGCAAATGTTATTTTGTCTTTTGTCATCTTTTGGGGACTTAACCAATGGAATAGTCTTCAAAACCATGCAGGAATCGTCTTAGATCTTGCTTTATCTAACTTTGTTATAGGCATCCTAGTGTGTGTCCTTAACCCATCTGTATTACCTGATATTTGGCACCGTTCCATTTCTTGACTTCCTTAAGCTTTTCGTGGGAATGGGGCGCAAAAAACAAATCCTGACTCATTTTCCTTTTCAAGAGGCGATTACTTTGGTCTATTTCAATATTTGGATAATGTAAACTGGGCACCCATATACAACATGACTGATGCAAACTGCACGGTAGCAGCGTTTACAAAACATATCGTATCTGCACTTGAGCGCTTCGTTCCTAAAAAACGTCCTCAATCAACTCGTTATCCTTACTGGTATTCTTTCGAGCTGAGATAAGCTTTAAGATACAAATTGCATTATCATACGAAATATCAGGTTTCTAACTCGGCGTTCTGGTACGCCAAATTTTCCGAATCACGTTCGCAGGCAAAGTCGTTGTTGCAGCGCGATAAGAGAGTGCATCATGAGTCAGTAGAGCGCTGTTTGTATTCTAACCCATTGCAGTTCTGGAGGTATGTACGTCCAGAACCGTGCAGCCACGACTTCATCGACAACAAACATCAGTGACTCGTCTGAAATTCCAATTATAGAACCCGAAGATGTATCGAACGCTTTTTCGAGATATTTTTCCTCTGTGTATTCTTGCATTCGGAATGGTCTGTCTGTGCCTGGTGTTACTGACAGTGGTAGCGATTGCCTATCAATTTTATTCTTTGAAAACGCTGTCATTAAACTTGGTCGCCTTTGACGGTATCCCGAGTTTCATTCCCAAAGAATGCTCTTCCATTTTCACACCCATTCTAACGCATATTTTTAACCTTTCATTATCGACCTGCACTTTTCCTTTGATTTGGAAACACGATAACCGTGCCGATACATAAGAAAGGAAGAACAGATGATCCAAAATATATAGATCCATTTCATTATACTGCTCATTTGAAAAGGTCTACGAAATAGTACTTTCGAAGCATATTTCGAGCTTTATAAAACATAAGATCCTCCCCTCACAACGTGGTTTTCTGCGGAGAAGATCAGTGGAATCAAACTTGGTGTCTTTTCTTAATTTCGTTTCGCCTGTTTATGCGTCAGCGGAGTCAGGTGGACACTGTATATTTTAATCTGTCTAAGGCATTTGATTTGGTTGACGACTCGCTACTTTTACAAAAGCTGAAATCGTACGGTATGAGTACTACAATATGCACATTGCTTCATGATTAGTTGTCCGACAGACACAACTTTGTACGTTTCCTTGGTCATCTATCCCGGCCTTTTGTCACCCTCTCTGGTGTTCTCCAAGGGTCCATTCTTGGGCCGATTCTTTTCAATGTTTTAATAAACGACGTTAGCTAATGTGTTGTACATTCAGAAATCCTGCAACACACCGATGACATCAAGTTATTTAGGCAGATAGTATCTGTGCAGGACTGTGTGAAACTAATGGATGATGTCAAATTCGCGAGTGATTGGTATAGTCTTAACAGGCTGACACTTAACCCCACTAAGACGGTTATGTCATTTGCTAAGAAGCGAAGGCTTTTTCATTTCTGTTACCAACTCCGCAATGGCCCATTGCTAAGTTTGGATTGCACTCGTGATCTTGGAGTTTATATAGACTCTTTTCTGTCATTTAATACGCATGTTAATAACATAGTCACCGCATTTTTCCGTACGTTATATCCAGAATTACACGTGAGTTTTCCGTGTCGGCCTGTATTATGCAGTAATACTTTTCTTTAAATAGTTCTAAGCTGGAGTTTTCCTCTGTAGTGTGGAATTCTATTGGGCGTACGCACCAAGAGTCTATTAAAAATGTCCAGAAACGTTTCTTTCAAATTTTTTACGACCGCTATGTCGGTCGCACTGTTTACTTTCAATATAGAAGACTTTTAGAACGATACAATTGTTCTACTTTGAGTGCCAGACGACGCGACAGAGATATCATATTTTTGTTCAAATGCCTTCACGGAGTCATTGATTACCCTGACCTAACTTCGGCGATAAATATTCGTGTTCCGAGAAGATTTTTGCGAATTTCTCTTACATTCTATATCAAACCTGCCCCATGACACGTATTCAGACCTTGTATGATACATTCGATGCTTCCTGCATTGACGCAAGCCATTTTTTGGCAGCGTTTGAGTTTTCTCTTACAGATAAATAAATTTTAACCCGTCTTTTGAAGCGTTCAAGTTTTCTTTTGTCAATCTGTAGAATTATTCTTCCTTTTGCTGTATGTTAATTGTGCTTCATTACAAAGGCGAAAGCTGTTCATGTGCAAAAAAAAAATGAATGATTGAATGAATAAACGACGGGAGGCGAACTGAAGTGAGTGAGGGGGTTACCCCTCGCGCGAGTGTTCCACAACTGAGGTAATCTAAAAACGTTGTCGGCAGATTCGCTCCTTCCGAGACAAACTACATCACAATTGCTCCGGATTTCACGTGCCCTCCGCTGGCTGCTCGCCGAGCGCTTGCCAGAGTGGGCCGTTTATAACGAAAAATACAGCCATCAGGCTCAAAATACAAACGTGCCATTGTCATTTACGGATATTGTGGATCATAGCCTATTTCTGAACACGACGGGTATATTGCAATTTTTTTTTTTTTTAGTGTCCCTTTAAAGGTATATTTAGGCTGGCCGTGGGAATGTGGTGTAAGGCCCGTTCACACACTTACGCTTGACTATGACCGAGTGAGGAGCAGTTTTTAAGCCTTTTGCGACGGCTTACGACCGGCTGCATTGCTGGACATCAGGGTTCCCAGCTCACAGCTTCGGACGACTTACGACCGGATGCGCAGTCGTCCTAAGAGGTTTAAAAACCGGTCTCAGTCGGTCGGAGTCAAACGCAAGTGTGTGAACAGGCCTTAAAGGGGCTGTGGAGCGATATTGGGTAGGAACGTTTCTCACTTTACAGCCGTTTACTGGCACTGGTAGGACCCAAGAATACTCGAACGCAACGCCATTTACCAAGAATCGTCTTTGTCATGGTGGAATTTCAGGGATAAAAGTGAACCTTTTCTTTCAATTCCTCCTTCGCAAGTTTGATGACGGAGTTGTAGGGACAACGCCAACAATGCGATCCCACGGGCCCATTTGCTCGAAGCTGGTTAACTTTTACCAAGGTAAAAATTTAACCGCATTTCCTTACGAAGTGGAATATTAGGTCACGTGTCCGGTAGTGTAAGGACGGCGGGGAAACATGGCGGTGCCCCTTCAAGCGAGCGTCGCTCGCTTTAGAACTAATAGACCAACTCAACTCTCTGACGTCACGCCGTGGCGGTGGCGCTGCTGTCGGCACTGAGCATGCGCAGGTGATTCGCCTAGGCCGAATCTGGTTTCTGCACGCGCGCAGTGCCCTCGCCTGGTGGGCAAACGCGGGCTTGTTTGTAAACAATGTGTTGGTCGATATGTCGCAATAGCTGCAGTAATGGGCGCCTTAGTCAATAATGAATGGTGTAGGGGGCTTTCGCTTTGTTTTACTTTTACCTCACTTAAATTGAGAAGCACGAGCAATGACCTCGCCGCATTTTTTACATAGTCTTTCGATTCTGGCCATTCCTAAGCCTAAATGAACGTGGTAATTATCGGCATGGCAACGTGTTTGGAATACTATAGTGGATTGCCTTGACTCAGTTGGCCGTGTATTGATAGCACGCAGAAGCAGGCAGCGCCCCAAAATACCTCTTGCTGAATTTCTCAAGCACCAAGCTGCATGCTACGAGTGTATAGTTACACGCTCTGCAAGCGCTGGCGTCTGTAGTAGCTGTTCTAAAGTAAAAGCCTAAAACAAATTTTGCCTCGTACGCGCATTTGTCAAAGCCTTATTACGATTATTTACTTCAAATCTTTTAAAGGGGGAAGGCCAGCGGGCACGGAGCCTACAATTACATTTTCAGCACTCTCCCCGATACTTGGGTAATTTAGCAATAGCAGTTTTCACTGGAGTCGAATAAAACGGTTCTTAATTTATGATGGTGTTTTATACAGTTCCTACATGCTGGCCAACCATGCTGCCGGTGTACCGCCCGGTGTACCGCTCACTTCTTCCTCATCGTTTCTGGGACTGAACTTCGTCGTCCTCTTTCGAACTTGGAAAGGATTTCAGCGAGGCTTGTCTTCACTTGAGACAGTCGAATATTTAGACATTTTTAAAACAAGGGTTAATTTAGTTTTACATTACCCAATATGTGTACCACGAGCAAAAAAAAAGTGTTTCTTAAGCTCAAATGTATGCCGCGCTGCGTCGCGAAAACCCGGTAGCGCGTATTCTTGGGTCCGCTTTTTTCGGAAGCTTTTCCACGAAAGTCACTTATATTCGCTAAAACCAGTAGGTGCCACCAGTCACCGCCTCATAATAAAACACGGAGCTATCGCTCATCCAGCCCTCGTCACATTTGGCTAGGAACTTGTAGGTACCTAGTATCGAAGGGCGGTTAACTTTTTACCGCGGTTAAAGTTAACCGGCTTCGAGCAAACGGACCCAGGAGTGCGTCATCGAGCTTTGCGATCCCCGATGTGATGATATTTAAATGCCGCTCATACAGTGGACACAAAGTCTGCGTAGGCAGGCATTTGATTTTGGCTCGTGACAATTCATGCCTCGACATGCATTCGGGTAATGGCTCGTGCCCAATCGCTGGGATGACGGGAATAGCCGAACCTGAACAATGCATGGAACTTAGCGCGCGCCCTGTGATCTGCCGACCCTAACGCGTGGCTATGTTAAAAGCATTGGCAGCATCTAATCGGATCTAAATCACGTGGCCCCTTTTTCTGGCTGCGGGTTGAGAAGGTAAACGGTATTCATTTTTTTCGAACTGTTTCTGTGACTGCCACTGCGTAGAGAGAAAAAAAAAACCAACGTGTGTTTCATGGGTCATAAATGTCAAAGAATAATTTGAATCTGTAGTTATTGCAAGTAGAAAAAAAATGTTGCATCGCCCCTTTAAGGTGTATTCCCTGGTAAAGCATTTGCAGAACCCGATGACCCTTCTCGTTAAAGGCCTCTTCACGCATACAGCGCAGCGACGAATCAGTGCTGAAAAAGACGCCGATGCGGTGCTGATGCAGTGCAGAGTTGTCGGTTTATTAATACAGCGATGCATCGGCGCTGTATCGCCGCTCCCCACTATGGAATAGACCCTTTTCATGGCAAACGCCACCAGGAGTTGTTCTAGTCTTTGACGTCCCAGAGAACTTCCGGTTCATAAAACGTATGAACCAAGCCCACCCTAACACCGCTGTTTGAAATGTTGATGAAGCGTTTAACCACCAATTCTCCAGGTGAACGCCAAAAGAACGCAGAACCCCCAGATATGATAAATATTTTCGAATACTCTTGTAAACCAACTTGCCTCCTCCAAGATGTTAAATTGACCAACCGAGGGCCCTCGTTAAATCTCCAACTTTGATGTGCGTGTAGCGTTTATGCTTTCTAGCACTGGCGACATAGGCAAGCTCGACAGACTTGCAAAGACGGGGCGACCGGAAGTTGCTTGGGACGCAGGAGGCAGCTCATGTTTGTAAACAGCAAAAGGGTCTATAGCAGTCAGCGATAAGTCCCGTGCACCACTCTGGAACCGCATCGGCGAATAATTCCCGTGTAGGTCAGAGGTCCATCAGCGCCGTTTTTTAGCGCCGATTCCGCGCTGCGCTGTATGCGTGAAGCGGCATTTATGGTCGGCGGCGAATAATTTAGCGATTCACTGCGCGTGGCATGTGCTCACGACCAAAAAGAGCAGGTTGATTGGATGATTGCAAAGGTCACTTTGTTCCAGGTACATTTAGGCTGGCCGTGGGAATGAGGTAGAGGATGTATACTTCCTAGCAAAGCATTTGTAGAACCCGCGGAACCTTTCTCAGCTAAGGCCCCTTCACGCAGAACGGGCAGCGACGAATCGTTTCTGAGAAAGACGCCGATGCGGTCATGATGCTGTGCCGAGTTGTTGGTTTAGCAGCCATGCACCGGCGCTGTCTTGCCGCTTACCACTGTGGAACAGCACGTCGGCGATAAGTCGCGTGCACCACTGTGAAACCACATAGGCGAATAAGTCACGTGCATGTCAGCTGCATCAGCGCCGTTTTCCGGCACCGATTCGGCGCTGCGCTGTATGTTGTGATTCGGCCTAAAAGCATACTCCTCATACTTTCCTGAACAAATTGAAACGTTTCTCGATCATTCGAATAACAGCGTTGAGTGCAGGAGTGTGCTGTGAGTACAACGCATTCAAATGCAGCAAGAGCTCCCTGCAAGCAGGCATGAATAACAATAACGCACGTATAATGTACGCACGACACATTCTGCGCAACCTGGGCTTATCAAGATGATGACGAAAAGTTTAGATTTGCAATATAACAAAAATGTTTGGATGTCAAATCTTTAATTGAGGCAAGTGTTTTTTTTTTTTTCTTTCAGATGCACTGTTTTGTCATGTTTTTCATACAAGTTGCAGTGTCATAGCATGCGAGGCGAATTTGTGCAGATTCTTTTAAGTGGATAGCTTCCTTTCGCCTGCGACGTATTCGCTGAGACCATTTCTCCTCGATTTAGCATTTCCGTTTAAAGGACTGATATCTTGACAAGCTGAATAGTTCACGAAAAAACACAACGGCCCCAGACATCACTGCAACAAACAGAGTGATAGCCAGCTGGACGTTCCTCGGCGTCTTGTAAGACGTTGTACTGATTTTATTCGGTGCCACTGTATTCCGGCAGCAAACATTCCTGGAGCGATGACCAGTCGACGACGATACCTCCCTCATGTCTCAAACGGGTCTGGAAGAAAGGCAACAAGTGCTTTGTTGGTGTGCGTGGACATTACACTGGACTAGACTGCACGCCTACTTAAACTGAACTCCATCAATATTTGGCGAACAACAAATTGCTGTGGGTACGTTTATATAGTCGGAAATTATTCTGCCTCAGTGGGCGTCTTGTGTCTCAGCTGTAGATAATCAATTTAGCCGGTGCAGTACAACCGCTAGCCTGGGTTCTTTAATGTGCACCACGCCGTAGTGATACACGACCGGACGCCTGTACGATGCTCATCCAGATCGAAACGGGCAGGGGTGGGGTAAACTTACTTATGGTCATATGGGACTTCATTCGAAGTTGTCTCTTACAATTTATAGGCAGAATGTTAGACGTAAAGCTATGCTTTGCTGGAGATAAGTTTTCGTTTCCTTGTGATTTTATTTTATTTTAGCAGGCGGAACATTCGTTTCTTACATCTTTTTGCATGATGATAATCGAAACATCACGTGCACCATATTTTCAACCATGAAGAGTTACTATATTAAACCCTTACGCTCTAATTAAAACTGTTTCTCGCTACCACCGCTAGTGGGTTCTTTTCGCCTTCTGGTTGTCCAAGAGAGCATGTTAAACCTTCTCTCTGCGTCTGGTGCACGCCCTGACTCTGCCCGCGCTCCTCCCATTGACCAAACTCTCTCCATAAACGGCTCTGCGTTTGGTCGACTACGTTAGGCTTAGGCTACGTCTGCTCCGTACCTGCGGTCTGCTTCGTCTGCTTGCTGTCGCGGCTGACTTTCTGTACGATCGGCGCACCAAAAGCAGTTTCGATGCCAGCCAGCATTCTCATCACGACGGGGGAAAACGAACACCTATTGAAAGCAGTGCTTGCACGGTTTTCTCAACCCGCGGTGCCATTCTCAGTGTTCGTGCCTACGACGACTGACATGCTCGTTTTCCAAAGCCGCGCTACGACGACTCGTTCTAGATGACGCTCCCGGCACCGTGTCGAGAGCATCCGCTACACGTCGACTTCCTACTGGTCAGGCAAGGGTCGAGCTCCAAATCTCACCTGTACTACTCCGATTCGATGGACGCCGCCACGAAAATATGGGGCAAACAACCCCGTTGCCACGGAAATGCCATAGCAGCGTGGATGTTTGCCCCAATTTTTATGGCGGCGTCCGTTAGCAGAGTTTTTTAATCACGATAAAAATTACCCTAGATCGTGGCAAAAGATGGGGAACTTAATATTTAAAAAAAAGACACAGGGAAAGGATCGTTTCAATAGCCGCGAGACTGAGGGACAATTTTGTGGCCACGCCGACTTCCCGTTATACTTCCGCTACGGACGCCACCTTCTGCCCTCTAGAACCTCTTTTCAGTCGCGGGACATTATTACGGCGAGCAAGTGTTCCAAACTGCCACTTTGGCGCATCGGAATGCAAGAAGGAGCGCGCCAATCAAAGGAGAAGACAGAGAAGGCGCAGGGAACGTGCAATGACCAGGCAGCCAATCGCCCACCGTCATCGTTTCGGGTCGGGATCAAACAAAAGCCGAGGTGCGCAAGGAGCAGACGAATTTGCACGTTGTGTAGGAAAGAACGAACAACTCTCATCCCCTCAACTCGCATTCAAAAGAAGCGGCCACCTAACCTAGGCGCCCATTAGATGTCACCAGTGTTTATCGTATATATGCACGCACTCGGGTTCAATGTTATTAGGTCAAAGCCTGTTGACGAGCTTCCTCCTGGCGCCATTGCGTGGCGCGTCCGCTCGGTGACGCCCGCTACGCTGGAAAGTGATTTTTTTTTTTTGTTGTTTTTATGGTGTTCAATCAATTAATCAATCGATACTTTATTTTTAGGGTTTCGTGTTTTCGGATAAATCCGAAAAACACCCGCCGGTAAAATATTTGTCAAGTCAAATTTATCCGATAAACTCCGAAGTTAGATGTGCTATTACCCCACCCACCTTCCTCTCCCCGGCCCCCCTAAAAATAAATAGGAGAAAAAAGACGGTATTTTACATTTTGATTAGCGCAGGGTCTATTGTTCTGGGAAAATGCCGCCATATAATTGTCTTTTAAATCCCGGACCATTACACAAAGAGCCACTGTTTTGGTTTCCTGTTTGGGCCATACTATTTGTGCTTAAGATGAAGGAGAGACTGCGTTTTTGTAACAGAGAAAGCTATGAACCATAGAGATTGCATAAAATTGGGAAGAGGGGCAGTTTAAACTTCTCTATTACCTTCCTCGCCACGTGTTATAGCTTATGCAAGCACAGTCATAGCGACAACGTACTTCTTTAATGGAGACTGGCGTTCTTCAACGACCATGGCTGGTTGCCAATGATCGAACCACAGGAGCAGGAGCTCAACTCGCGCACCTCAGAGTTCACGCGCCGGTCACGCCTGCCCGTCTTGCAACAACGGCATTGTTGTATTATGCAACAATGATCACTCTATTACACCACGCTTCCCTTTTCCATCTCTCCCAGACGGCGGGGGGACTCCTTTTGTTACTGCATCTCGAGGCAGGATAACCCGGGATAAGCTCCCGGCTTCACCAGCACTAAGATACAGCAACAAAAAGAGTTCCCCTTCGTCCAGATACCAGGGGGAGAGGAGGAAAGAGGAAGGGTGGCGAGGAGGGTACGGTAAATTATTTTGTAGGTCGGTCTTTATTTTATTTAGAAGATACTACAGGCCATTGAAGGCCCAAGTAGGAGTGGGGTACAACATATGCATTTACACATACAACAACAAACAAATAACACGACATTAAAAGGTTTACAGCAACCAACTAGCAAATATACAGGATATATATATTTAAAAGTGTGTGTGTGTGTGGGGGGGGGGGGGGGGGGTAGAACAGCAACCATAGCAGCATGTAGTTCAATCATGTACTAATACAAAATGACCTCTCCAGATGTAGTATGAAGGTTTATACAATCTTAATGCCAATGCTAAAAGGATGAAGGTGCAGAAATGTACAAAGCAAACATGCTAGTTATCAAGACGTTCGAGACCTTGTAGAAAGTTGGTGTCAATAAATAGTTTGAGAGGTAAGCCCTTCCAGTCACTAATAGTGCGGGGGGAAAAGCTAAACTTAAACATGTTAGTACGCGCAAAAATAGGTGTTAGTGAAAACTGATGTCTGTGCCGCGTAGTTCTTGAAGGTAAAGGGGAAACATATTGCGATGTGTCTATGCGAGTCTGTCCTTGTTGAAGATGAAACAAGAATTTTAACCGCGCAAGTTTCCTTCTATAACTATAAGGTCACGTGTCTATAACTATAAGGATCACGTGTCTAGTGGTCAAAAATGTGCAACATGGCGGCGGCCAATCGGGGGTCACTTTTGCCTGGTGAACTGAATACCAGTTTATCGCTCTAAGGTCCTCTACCTCGTTGACATACACATATATATACATACTCATAAATAAACATGCATATACAGATGTACACATACTACATTTCAAGTGCTGATATATTACAGTTAACAGGCTAGTAAGGATTACAAAATAAAAAATACAATAGATGCATGAAAGCCACCGTAAAGATAATACATGTTTTACGACAGAAAATGATACTCAGAACACTCAATCTCAAAATACATGCCATTTTTTAATGTAGAAAGATATGTCTAATTGTACCAAGATCCAGTCTTTTAATATTTGTAAAAGTATTCCTCTGAAGTTTATCGAGCACAACTAGCACATTTTGCATCAGCATTTCTGACCCGTAACTTGTGCGATCTTATGGCATTTTCCAACGCTCCCCTTCGCCAACGTCGTACATCCCGAAATATTGTTGAGTTTTGAAATTCGTTCAAGGAAATGCTGACTAGAACGAAGGACAGATCTATATCATGCCAAAAGAGTATACTGGTCCGGGACAGGTACTCGGCGTAACTCTTTTAAAGGGGGGTGCAACGATTTCCGGACTTCGGTCAAAAATTTGTGGAAGTTGCCTTCTGACACTTCTGAAGTAAAGAACAGAAAACCGATTTCGCCTGCGTGTCCTAGTTATTGTGTAAAAAAAAAGAAAAAAAGATAAATATTGTCATTTCTGGCACCTCTCAACTCACCAGTCTTCACTGTCACACCTGGCCGCACTCCTAGTCACGTAATTCCGGGTGCCGTGTAGGTTCCCGTGTGCGATCTCGTAGGACGCTCCCTCTTCCTGTCTCTGCTGACATTAGCGGGCGCTATGCTGCAGCTTAGTAGCCGAGCGAGATCACGTAATCTTCTCGCCGTATTTCCTTCGGCTGCCACTCGCGGCTGCAGGTGGGGGGAAAATCTCGACTTTTTCTTTGCGATTATGCAGCGGAATCACGACATTTTTTAATGAAGGAGATGTTTTTTCTATCCTCCGGGACACGATAAAAAGGTAAGAAGAACGAGATGCAAATTATTTTAATCTTAAAATCGTTGCACCCCGCCTTTAAATAGTGGGAGAGTATATGTATCAAAAGGCGAATTGAGTATTATGCGAACGGCCTTTTTTTTTCTAAGGTGCAATCTGTTGATGTTTGACGTAGTTGTGGTACCCCACAAAGTCACAGTAGTTCAGATTGGGCAGAAAAGCGGCTTATATATAAGCATTTTTATGTGTCAAAGCAATGAATATCTGAATTGGTATTATTTTTTAATTACACTTGATTGCCTTTTAACAACGCTATTAACATGGTAATCCCAGGACATTTGTTCATTCAAATACTCGCCAAGTGTTTTAACGCTCGGGACAACTTCTATAATTGAGGGGCCCATGATGATATCGACAGGATTTAAAACACGCCTGTGCTTAGGTTTTAAAGGACAGCTTCACTTTTGCTCGCGTTTATTGCTAACGAGTTGGTAAGGCTCCAGTCGTACAGCTTCTTTAGTGAAACATTTGTTTTATTGACAAGGACTTCTATTTCGGTATCTGAAAAAAAAAACTGGTATCATCGGCATAAATGATGAGGGAAGGGGGAGGTATTGCTGATGTTAACAATATCATTTATATATAAGTTAAATAACAAAGCGCATAAAATGCTATCTTGCAGTAGTCCAGCTCTAATGGGCTTCGAAGAAGAAAAGTGTCCATTTATTACAACATGTTTCTGACGAAATTCAAAATACGATTCCAGAACTAAAGGTACGCCACGAATTGTGCTTTTTTATTGGTGTAGTGTGCTTAATACGGTCGAACGCCTTCAGAAAGTACATGAAGATTTCTATAATTAACTTATTTTATCTTCAAGCGACTTTAGAACTAATCCCTTCTGCTCTAGAATGGCTAGCTCTGTTGATCGACCTTTACGAAAACCATAATGTGAGTTTGTGATTTATGAGAATTTTGTATAAAACATGTTACTTTATTGTAAATCCTATTACAGCGGAGCTGTTAAGGGCTAGGTTCCCCAGGATCGTGTCCGGTACCAAACAAATGTCGACATAACACTCTGGTTTCCGTCGTGGCTCATAGATGGCGGTAGATGTCCAGATTGTTGTGTTTGCCGGTTGTCTGCTTGCCGCCGTCGCTCATAGATGGCGGCAACCTCTCCAGCCTTTCCACTCTGGCTTGCTGACTTGTGGCCGGCCATTACTTCATTCCCACCATCGCGACTTCAACTAACTATAGGTGGCGCCACCCATTTTCCAAAATGGCGGTTATATTGAGGGTTGGAGATGCGTGCCGCTGTTGAGCCTGTCTAGTGTGCTGGCTTCACTGAGCTACACAAATTATTTCTGGTAATACGAGGAAGCTAGGGTGTTATGAGCGCATGTCACCTCTTTACCCTGAAAACAAAAACGGTGTTTAGCGTAATAGTTACGCAAGGATGAGCGTTTTAATTCTGAAGCGAAACCGAAACTAACATCTATTTTGGATTTAATTTCTCGGTATAGGTCTTAATTTAGGATTCTTTCCTAACTCAAGATGTGTCTCACATCGTAATTATTTAGTTAGAGAAGTTGCTCGCGGAAACTTTATTTTGTGACATACATGTTTGATCCAGGCTGATATTTGTAGTTGTTGTAGTTGTTGAAAAAATCAGTGCTGATATTTGTGCGTTCTCGGCTCGCTGCCTTTCCTCGCTCAGATAATTGTCATGGTAAATAGTGAACTGCGGGCCTTTTTATGGGTTTTTTGGTATTTAGATGATTAATTGGTTTAACATTATTCCCAGCACAAGAATAAGAGAATAATTCCAATTTTTACAATATGTCCACAAAACGTATAAAATAATAAACGCTGTTCTCACTGCAACAACCCAAAGACGGAATCCGAGTCAGACAGCTGAAGTTTGTGTGTTTTTTTTTTATAGCAACACGTGACGCATAGGGCTTTATATTACATGCAGTGTTTGACTGTTTGTCTATCTTGACAACGATGTCAGAATGTTTTATATGCTAAAAAGAAAACAAAATTATACCTTTCTGGAAAGACTATTATGGTTAAATGGCGTATTTTCGTGATCTTGTCGTTAATTGGGGCGTACATTGCCGCGATTTGTATTAATAATATTACTATTAAAATTCAAATGTTTTAATACGTTATTTTTAAGCTGCAATATAATTTGTTGCTTATGATCTGATTTCAAACGCGCGAACAAATATGTCAATCAAAAGAGTGCTATTTATCACCACTGGTACAAATTGAAGCATTTTGAATTACAAGTAATAAAATAAAAATAGTCTAAAATCAATTAAACATTCTAGCTAATGTGAGAAATTCATGTAAAATTACAATAATTGTGGGTAAAGTATATTTTGCTATTAAAGTCGCGACTTTTGACAATCGGCAAAACGTCCAAAGTCGCCGCCAATATCCTTCACGACCAAATGCCCATAAGTAAAAAAAAAATTAAAGAAAAAATTTTTTTTAATTATTAATCTTTTCATAACACTTAGTTACTTTCATTTTTACGCTCCGTCGTTTTGCCAATCTCAGCCTTTCCAATAGGTGAGCGGCGTTTGGCAACTTCCGGTTCCTTATGAATTTTTGTTAAGCTTTTGACAAACGATGACGATCATCTGCAAGGCTGTCTAAGCATGGTTCTGAAAACTACAGTCTGGAGGTTTTATAATTATGCTTGCACAGGCTTGCAGCTCATTGTCGTCGCTTGCCACTAGTGACACAAAATTTCCTAAGGAACCGGAAGTTGTCAAACGCCGGTCACCTATTCGAAGGGACGCCTAGCTGCTAGCACGTCTGCTCACTGCAGCACGTTTCGTTGGCGTTAAAAGCCGGTGAAACATTAGTGAGTTTTAGTATTGCGTATACGAGGGAACGCAAGCGCTGTGTGCTGGCGTTAGCTTTGCGTGTTCCATACTGTGCTTGCGCGGAGCACAAAATTGCGGTCTTGGATGGCGCATGGCCATGAGGCACACGCACAGCGTGGGGCACGCAACTCTATCCCAAATGCACACCGCTTGCGTTTGCTTCTATGCGCATTCTATGCGCAATACTAAAACTCTCCGGTAAGGTACAATCCCATACCGGCTGCAGCACTACGTTGGGACCGTGAATAATGTTGTTTGCATTCGGAAATGATATTTCGCGAGCCATGATCGCGAGCAGTTCCGCCGTGCCCGCTGAGCAGGAGAATCGGGGGACCCTCACTAGAGCGCTTCCCGTTTCCGCCGCGGGAGGGCGAGCGTCGAGCTGGAGACGCGAATAGCTCCGCCGGTCTTCCTTCTTCACCAGAGTGCAAGGCTGAAAGTTTTTTTAAAGCACTTCGAAAACACAAGTAGTATCGATATAGGTCTATACGAACAAAAAGTTAGGGTGCAAACAAGCTGGTGAAGGTTTAACATTTTAGACAAAACCCCGAGACGGGGGAGGGGGGGGGGGGGGGGGGGGAGGACAACACAACACAAAGACTTTGTGGTGTGTTGTCCTTTTTTTTTCCCCAGTCTCGGGGTTGTGTCTAAAATAATAAGTCTATAATTCGGGAATTCGTGTTCTTTTTTTTCCCTTCCCTTAAACAAAATGATGAATTTGAAGGTCCGCACTTTTCATGAAAAATGCCGCTGAATAATTAAACATCCATCATGTGTGGCAATAAAGGTGACAGAAAATATAAAACGTACTTAATTGGTGCGATCTGCAAATCGTCGATGTCCAGGAGTTGCTATTTTTTAAAGACTACATAATATAAAAATTTAATTTTGATCCGTGGAAAAAAGAGCGCTCTTCTCGTTTCTAGGCCTCATATATGTCATTCATAAAGATGTTTTTACGCTATTGACAAAGTCAGTCAGGTATCTGCATGTTCATAAATAGCTTTTAAGAATCTTTCGACGCTCGGTGGTGTCTACTTCAGCAAAAGATGACTGGCAACATTGTACGACAAGCCGTGAACGTCCTGGTTGGAGAGCAGGTCGCTCTCACCTCGGTGTGTGTGTACTGACCCTACTCGCGATGCGCGGGTGTTGACACTTGTCGTAATCTACACCACGCGTCTCACAAGAGCCGCTCCGTTCCCAACACTACCCCGTATTCTAATACACCGTACCTGTACTCCGTGCGGAGCTTGGAAGCAAATGGAGGCGCTGTACTAAAATGAGCGCACCTTGGAAGCAAATGGCAGCGCACTACACGCTATTTCACCTTATGATTTACCGCAGGAAAGGCTTCAAGCGCGAGCTCCTTACTCTAGACACATCTTGATGACAACGAGACGAGGTTAGCGCTGTTTGTCACCGTCTTTTGCTTATATGTACGTGTTTTTCGCTGTTCTTATACTATTCAGCCGCATCTAGTGCCTTAAAAAGGCAAACCTGACGATTCGGAGTAAGGAAGTGTGCAGAAAGTGAGCCGCCCTTTTTCATGGGCGGCAACAGTTCCTCCATTGCTGTGGCCCCAGCGAGCGCCGTTTCCATTGTAATTGCCTAATCATTCAAGGTGACGACTACAATTTCCTAGATTATCAACGGAGTGAGTGCGTACAAGTGTACATTGCGTAAAGGACGAAGTAACATTGTACATGATACTCTTAAAACTAATTCATCGACGCAAGTTCCTGAGAGTACTCACTCTGACTATGAAGACTGCGAGTCATCTGACGCTGCAATGGCACAGTGCTCTTGCGGTGTTAAAAAATATTATATTCTTTCTTGACAAAAAGGTGAACCAGCTTGTCGATACAATTCGCTTCCGTCGGCATGAGAATGCGGCCATGCGCTGTGAACAGGAAAAGATGAACAACCAACTTCCCCTCCTCACTCGTGCCGCGCCTGATACCGTCGATTCTACCGGGGTTACGGAAGACCGAACTAGCTACGTCGAAATTGCTCTAACCACAATTTCGGCTGTCCCTCGTCCTGCAGCTTCCCCTTCAAAAGGACAAGCCATCACCCCAGACGATAAGAGCGCCCCTGTTGCTCCCGTACCTCGGCTACCTGGCCAGCGCGCCCTATTGGTCTCCAATCTTCATCCGTCCACTACGTGAGAAGACCCGAGAGAGCGTGTGTCGTCTACACTGGAGGTAGGCTCTTTCACCTGTACAAAGCTCCTTAGCAAATATGAGTCCTGTGCTTCGTTCCATATTAGCGCCACCATTCAAAACTTCAGCCGCATCAGTGACAAGTGTGCGGCCTGGGGGATACTTGTTTACTCCTTTTGGGGGACCATTGCCTGAGTCGGTACATGTAGAAGCCCTGAAAACTTGTCGCAATGAGCGGTACAAATGTACCACCTAAATGTTGGTGGTCTTAAGATATATTTCCTGATATATTTTTTAATAAATCTTAGTTTTAGGTTTTGATGCATTGTGCGTTACTGAAAATTGTCTCAACAGTTCTATCATCAGTTCTGAATACTTTACTAATGACTATCAAGTTTTTTTGTTTTGTTTTTTTATGTGACCGTGGCTCGATAGACTCGTTTTCACTTCTAGGAGGGAGCATATTTACTGGGGTGAGGAAGTCTTTATCATGTTTTCAACGAACTGATCTTGAGGTAAATAAAAGCGTTTGGATTGAAGTTCAAGCCGCTAATGAACCTAATCTGCTTATCGGAACCTATTACTTCCCATCTCGTTCTCACCTTATTACACTAGCCGTACTTTAAAACACATTTCTACGTTGGTTGACTTTTTAGCTTTCGACTATGGACTAATAATTCCATAGACGCTCGCACATTTCTTTAAATTCAACGCGGTTTCTGTGTGAAACTATCTCGTCTGGTAAGTTATTTCATTGTGTAATAAACAATATGAGAGGACAAAACAGGAGGGAATTATGTGTTACCGGGATTGCCGCACCTTACACGAATTATCGATTCGAGGAAAAAATGTAATGTGCGGAATGGCAATAGGTGTATTTTAAGTATCAGTTACTATAGTAGTCGTCATGAAAAAAAACATTCGATTAATTTTGCTCCTGGTGAATAATGAAGGTGAGACTAAGATTTTTTTTTTTAATGCTGAGGCACTGGTTAGAGGCGAAAAGTCATTTGGTATGAACCAGGCTGTTTCGTTTTGAAAAAAAAAATTGCAGTGGCTTAGCTCGGCTATGCCAGGATATACATAGCGTAAGATTACGTTCAGTTAGCTATTCTTAGCTTTCCTGGTTGTCTAGGATTAGCTTAATTATCATGCTTACTGCTGTTTCAATGACACACACACGGTATACGCATTATGTGACGACTTCGGGATCCTATGAGTTAAGCTTCTCCGCTCTTCTTATTGCGGAGGTGGCGCCGTGTAACCGAGCTTTCGGTTGCACGTCAAAAGATCCCCAGGTGGTCCAAATTAATCCTCAGTCCTCCGCTGGGGCGTGCCAGATGCCCGTCTTTGGTTTGGCACGTAAAACCCCCAAATTCGACTTTTTTGCGCCAGCTGTGCGCCGTGTTGTTATGTATCAAGCAACCAAGCTGCCGCCCAGAACAACCGGACAGCGCGAGCCATGATCTCGAGAGGGTGCATGCGCGCGGCGCGTGCATCGGGGACTGACACGTGTGACGTCACTGCTCCTCGCGCATGCGCAGCACGGCTCTCAAGGAGCTACGCGAAACTGCTCAACCTCGGCCAGTGTAGCTTACGCTACAAAATTCTAATTTAGCAAATAAATCATTTTGATGTGAACGCAATATAATACTTGCATATTCTAGTTCAGGAAAAAGTATAGTCTTATATTATGGAAATTTTTTTGATATGGGGGGTCAAATGTAAGTTACGCCTTAAGAAACCTAGCGATTTCAACGAGCTGGTGACTAAGCTGTCGATATGTCGATTCCATGATAAGGCCCGAAAATATGAACACCCGAATATTTGTTTAATGAAACAGATTTTAGTTGCAGCATAAGTAATAAATAGAGGATGAAGGATTTCTTCGAGTTCATAGCAACGGTCATTTTTTACATTTGTTGGGTTAATGGTCATCTGCTATTCTGAGCACCATGAAGTTATAGCGTCGAGGTCGTTTTGGACGATGTAATGGTCTGTAGGATCTAAACTTTTTTTATAACTAACACAGTCGTCTGCGAATAGTCGAATATTTTAGTTTATCGAAGACGGAAGATCGTTAATAGATATGAGAAAACGAAGAGGGCCGAGAACGCTGCCATGGGGGACACTGGAAGTTATTGGTACTGAGTTAGACAAAAAAAACTAATCACAGAAACTGCTGTCTGCTTTTTCGAAACGAGGCTATCTATTCTATGACTAAAGGGTTAATCTGGAGGGAAAAAAGCTTTCGGAGTAGTCGCTGGTGAGGGACGGTATCGAATGCATTGGCAACGTCCATAACTATAACATCGGTATGTAGTGAGGAATTAATATTAAAACAAAAAACCGTTACAAACTCCAATAGTTGACTGGTACACAAGTGACGGTTTCTAAAACTGTGCTGGTCGGGTAAAAAATTGCATTTATCTAAGTATGAGATGTTATTCGAAAATATAACATGTTCCATAACCTTACAGGGTACACTGGTGAGCGAAATAGGTCTGTTGCTGGATGGACTTCATTTGTCGCCTAATTTAAAGATGATTTAAACTCGGGCGAAACGCCAGTCAGATGTTACGTCAACAGTTTAGACTGAAGTGGCCAAGGTGGCCCTTCATCTATTTACAGGAGGTATTTGAAGATGCCGCCCGGACCGGGAACCCGCCAGCTGATGGTGCAACCGTGGAAGCCTTCCTCGAGCGATCTCCTCGAGCGATATCTCGTGGAGCTTCTTTCTTTTCTTTGCACACGCGCACCGGTGCGCGTCTTTTCGCGCTGCTCGCTTTTTTGAGCCACATGGCTATCGCGGACACCTAGTCGCCACAAGTCTTCCCCCCCTAGTGGAGCAGCAGGGTTTTGCTCCACATAACAGTTTTTTGTTTGGCGGAGGGTTTTTGAGCAGATCTGCGAGTGTCTTCTTCCGGCTTCTGCGAGGTCACTGATGATGACACGAATGCATTGTCGCAGAGTAAGGCTGCCATAAAAGCAGGTTTTGCCCGGTCGATGGACACGACGTCGGTTCGTCCATTGATGATGATGGTGAAAATCTTATTTTGGGAGATGACTTTAAATGGTCCATCGTAAGGTGGTGTTAATAATGGACGCACGGAGTCACGCCGTACAAACACATGCGTACATGTTGTTAGTTCTGTATGAGTGAAAATGTTCCGTGGTGTTTGTTGTCGCGGCCAGGTCGGTCTCAAAAAGGATAAGAGGTCTCGCAGATCTTAAAGATAAGAATAAAGGTCGAGTGGTGGAGTGGACAGGTGTGTGAGGAACTCGCCAGGAAGACGAAGTGTTGTTCCAAACACTAGTTCGGCAGCTGTGCATCCAACATCTTCCTTACAGGTGGCCCGGATGCCCAAGAGCACCAAAGGAAGATGGTTCACCCAGTTGGTCCTGTTGTCTTTTCTGATGAGCGAGGCCTTGATTTGCCGGTGAAGCCTCTCGACCATGCCATTGGCGGACTGATGGTAGGCTGTCGTGTGGATGTGGCACATTCCAAGCATTTCGATAGTGATGCGAAGAATGAGCTATGGAATTGCCTACCACGGTCCATGGCGACAATGGATGGACATCCGTACCGTGCAATCCAGATGGTGATGAACGCTTGCGCCACGGTTTGTGCGATGATGTCCGTAACTGGGATCGCATCTGGCCATCTGGTAAAGCGATCCACGCAAGTAAGTATATATCGGAACCCTTGGGATGGTGGGAGGGGTCCGACAATATCAACAAGCCCGTGGTCGAAGCGTGCGTCTGGTGGTTTGAAAAGATGTAGCGGGCTCTTTGTATGACGCTGAACCTTAGAGCGTTGGCAAGAGGTGCAAGACCGCGTCCAGAGGCGAATGTCTCGGTTGATGTTGAACCAGACATATTTCGTGCAGATGAGTCGTTGGGTTGCTCGAATACCAGGATGGTTCAGGTCATGGAGTGAGTGGAAGATGGCGCGTCGAAAAACGGGCGGAATGTACGGTCGGGGCGTACCCGTTGAGGTGTCGCATACCACCTTACAGTTTGCAAATAGTAGTGGTACAGGTCGAAGCTGCAGTGAGGTGGTATGCGACACCTCAACGGGTACGCCCCGACCGTACATCCAGCCCGTTTTTCGTCCGGGTCACCAATGGACCTCTTGGCGAATGTGTGCTGCCACCTAGACACGCGAATCGGTTCGAGACTAGGTGACTGGAAAACAACGCGCGCCCAAGGCCTCTCCCACCCGTTCCACACCCAAAACGTCAGCTACATCCTGTTCACCCATTGAGGCGATGTACGGCTCCCCCAAGCTCACCTTTGTCCCCATCGTGCGTAATCTCCCGCCCCGAGGTCGACACAACGAAACCGCTCAAAGGCGAGAAATGCAAGATGGCGGATTGTTTGGAACCAGATACTCTCGAACCCAGGCGCATGAAATACTCCGCGCATGCGCACTGCGTATTTCTACAAAAGGTCCATTGAAGTGGCCAAGGTGGCCCTTCATTTATTTACAGGAGGTATTTGAAGATGCCGCCTGGACCAGGAACCAGCCAGCTGATGGTGCAGCCGTGGAAGCCTTCCTCGAGCGATCTCCTCGAGCGATATCTCGTGGAGCTTCTTTCTTTTCTTTGCACAGGCGCGTCTTTTCGCGCCGCTCGCTTTCTGTGAGCCACATGGCTATCGCGGACACCTAGTCGCTACAGGACTTTGTTGGAAACGAGCGCTTAATAGTTATGATGCTGAGTGTTGTGTCGGTTTTAGAACTTTGACCGATAGAATGTCATTTCCTGGGGCACTGTTTGAAGACAAGTTTTGAGTTGCTTTGAAGATTCCTTCAGAACTGAATATTATAAGGGCATTCATATTTTCTGATAATAAGGAGAGTAGAAGAGGAGTGGAAAGATTTCACGCGTAAAGACGCTGCAAAAGAATGAATTTAACAAATTGGCAGCTTCGTCACCGCTAAGCATTTTATATTGCCACGCGCATCGCGGAGCGAGCGCGTGCATGGCCGGATACTTACCGCACTTGGCCGTCGCGCGGAGGCTCCAGGCTCTATAGACCTTTCCAAAAAGGAGCGTGTGGCCGGTGCCATTTTTAGTGTTTGTGCGTATGGCGCGTGCTTTGCTCGCTTTCCGAAGCGACGAACGCGCACGTGCTGGGCTGTGAAGATCGCACGCTGGACAGTGATTTTGTAAACATTGGAAAGGTCTATTAGCGGCGAGATGTTTTGGTGGCGCCCTCCTGTGGTTCCTCCTTGTGACGTCATTACCTTGCAAACAACAAGTTCGATGGTGTTTGTTATTAGCATGCTGGAAGCTTGAAATCATTGCGCTCTCAAAGGAACACTGCCAACACCGTCAAAATTAAAGTTCTTCCATTCCTCTTATTTTCGTCGATCATAAATCCCCTTTCCGACGTCATAGTCAGCGTTCGGCCAATCGTGGAAGGCCGACCACAGCGACGCTTTCGGTCGCGCACGGGGCTAATTCCAGGGAGAGGAATATTCTTTTATTTATTCTTTCAACTTGGCGTTCCCGTAAGTTCAAGAACATTGTCGTCTGATCGAGTTACGAACGTTTTACGCACCGAATGTTTTACACTGAATGTTTCAGAAACCCACGCGGGTACAAAATGTGCTCTACGTGGAGAGCCGGGTCAGTTCTTCGCCAGCGCTCGGTCCTGCTACTACGCCGGCATCAACGCTCGACTATGACGTCTGTAATTCTTCTTAGCTTGTTTCGGGCAGAAGTTCGCCCGATTAAACGCTTATTTTTTTCAGTTATTCACCGCCTCATCATTTGTCTTTTGTTACATTTTTGTGGAGGTGCGGGGAAAGGATTGCCCATGTTCAACACCCCTACGAGGACTCGTCAGCAAAGTCCTATACCAAGCCCGGTCAGAAGAGTTCTCTTCGAAGAACCCATGAATCAAGGAAGCCGCCGCATCCAGGGACTGCCCCCGGAGTTTGGTCAACTGCCAGAATCATCGAGGAAAGCCCAGTCGATCATGAATGGAAACTCCGGGGACCCCCTTTTGTCGTTGTCCTGCCTGTCACTCCACGTACACCAACGCCCTTCAACGGCGACGTCCATGAAGACGTGGAATATTGGCCTCATCACTACAAACGCGTGGCACGGCACAACAGATGGACAGTTGGACAGTGTCTGCAAAACCTCTACTTTTTCTTAGAGGGAACTGCGAGGCACTGGTTTGAGAACCATGAGGCTTCCCTTACGTCATGGGATACCTGCAAGGTCGGACTCAGGAGGACTTTCACGAACCAGCAACAACGACAGCGAGTGGAAGACCTGCAAGTATTAGAACCTAAGGCCCAAGCGAAACGGTCACCAGCTTTGTTGAAGACGTCCTCCGCCTGAACAGCCGCGTCGACCTTCAGGCCACCGAGGAGAAGACGCTGCGTATCGTGATGAGAGGCGTAAAGAGCACCATCTTCGGCGGCCCTGTTCGCTACCCAACAACTACTGTCGACGAATTCCTTGCCGAAGCAACGAACATCGAGCGTGAATCGTGGATTCCGAGCCAGCCACTTCAACCGACTCGCCGGCACGCCTGTTGCTTTGGCACTGGCATCTCTCCGATTTGACCAGGGCGTCATTGGCGCTGACAACCTTCAAGACATTGTCCGCTACGTCATAAGGAAAGAACTCTGGAAATTCTACCTGCTGCTGATCGCCCCGCCTTGATTTTTATAGCCGAGGTTGTCCGAGAAAGGTTCAAAAAGTCTTCCAGCCAGAAGCTCCCGTCACCGTGGCAGTACCGGACGAGCCCACTCTCAGATACGCCGCCATGGCCCGACGACCGCCGCAGCTGCCCACCGTCACCAAGCGCCACCTTGACGTAACGTTCCGGCCCCCCAGTATTGCCGACGCAACGAATGACGGGCCCAGTAAGTGCGCCCGCAGAAACCCGGACCGAGGAAGACCGATGTGTGGCGCACAGCTGACAAACGCCCTGTTTGCTACCACTGTGTGAAAACAGACCACATCTACCGACGGCGCCCCTACCGCCAGATGGATCTGCGGGGGTTCGCGCCTAATTAACGTCGACCACGGTTTCGGAGAGCGGCCAAGGGACATCGCAGAATACCTGCGTCGATTGCCATCTCCGCTGCCGGCTGGACACCAAGGATCCCGTTCCCCGTTCCCACGACCTGCGGGGTCAACTCTTCATCAGTCCCGCCGACAGAGTATGTCCCCCACGCCTCGCCGGGAAAACTAAATGCAGGAACTCCGGGAGGTGGAGTTGCTGTTCGCCGACAAACACAATATCCTCCGGACAGCCTCCCCTCTAGTGACGAAACGACTCGGAACGACGCTCTCGAAACAATGCCCAACAAACTCAACGCAGTCATCGACGGCCATGAGTCGTCGGCCGTCGTGGATATCGGAAAGTGACGACTCCGTGAGATGGACCACAAATTTGAGCAAGCGGAGGGCACCTCATAACACCTGTCGGGAGGTGCACTGCTTGAGTCGAAATTCACGTTGAGACATGCCGGTGAAGTTTGACGTTTTTTCAGGACTGTGCGAGGGACATTATTCTCGGTAAAGACTTCTTGTGCGAATACGGCTTCGTCATCGACCTGGGATCAAAAACGTTGACGCTACAAAAACCTACCTTAACACCGGAGGAACCCAGAGCGACGTCATCCGCGGTCCGAGTTCTCGCCGACCATGTAAACCTACCCCCACGATCGTCTGTTTTTGTATCCGTCGGGACCGCTGATGCTTCATGCGTCGAAGCCTTGCTTGAGAGAAGCGTCCAGTTGCTGCTAGGTTGAGGAATCGGCGTCGCAAGAAGTGGAACAAAGCTTCAAGACGGGCGCACCTTGCTCCTCGATACAAACTTTCGAGAAGAGCCGGAACACCTTACGAAATGTACCGCCATGGGACACATCGAGAACTCTGGAACAAAGCCGAAATCGCCGTTATTACTGAAGGGTCCCCGCCACCTCAGCAAGAGAGTACATCGCCAGCGCAGCTCGACATTGAGCCCAAGCTTCCAGGCCCGAAACGACGGCAGCTGATTAAGCTCCTCGCCGAATACAGCGTCTGCTATACGACGTTGTCGAAGGTGCGCCGAACCGCCGTTGCGAAGCACCGCATCGTTACCGAGTACGACACGCTCCCTGCGCATCGATCGCCGTACAAAGTTTCCATAAGAGAAAGGGAGGTAATCCAGGAGCATCTCCTCATCCGTCGCATCTCCCATCGTCTGGGCGGCGCGGGAGAACGTATCGCCAAGATTCTGGTCACGTCCGTCCTTGCTTCGAAGGTGGCCTATGCAGCGCGTTTCTACTCCCTCAAATGAGTCCATTTCGACAAGATTGCAACGCTGTATAACGAGGCCCGCCGAACCATCCTCGGACTCCCTCGACACACACGAACGTCAGAGCTTCGCAAGTGCCTGCACCTCGTCGACCTTCGAGAGACACTAGAGCAGCAACTCGACATCCACATGGCCCGACTTGAGCATACGCTCCAGGGAAGGGCAGTTGTTCGTTTCATTGGAGTAGCTGTAACGAACATAAACAACCTGCCGCCTACCAAGCCTCCATGGGATCTCATTGATCTCACGCAACATGCCCGGCCTGTCCCGCGAAATATGGATGCCAAGCGCCACGCCAAGCGTCGCGAGCATTATGCCCGTCAACACCAAGCCGAGGTCATCGCATTAACTCAGGATCCTGCCCAGGTCATCGTGTATACGGATGCTGCCCTGCACACATCCGGTTGGTCTGCGACAGCTGCGGTGTTCCCGTCCCATGATCCTGCAGAGTGTGATCCTATCGTTGTTGCAAACACCAACAGGACCCTTTCATCGCCCGATTAGGCCGAAGCCCGCGCCATCCTCCTCGCCCTCCAGACGTATGAGGTCAGGAATCCAGAGCCCGGCACGCTTACGGTGTTCACAGACTCTCAGAACACGATTCGCGCGCTTAAAACGCATCTACTCACATCAAGTCCGACAATCGCCGCTATTTACGACACTGCACTTCGCCTGTACCGCCATCGAAGAGTCCGAGTCAGCATACGCTGTGTTCCAGGACATGCGGGCATTGACGGCAACGAGAAGGCCCACAAGGCTGCATTTGAGAAGCTGCATAGAGATTTCCCCTCCTCTCAGCGGACCTTACCGGTGCCTCCCATGTCACCCAACGATGACCAGTTTCCCGAAGACGAAGCCTACGTGTACGACCCAGTCGATGCTGTTCGCCTCGTCCGTCGGGATTGGAAACGCCGACTTGACGCCTCTTGGACCCCAGAAGAGTTCCCAATACCCGAAAACACGTTCCGTAGGCACCAGATGGTCCTGCTTCGACGCATTAGAACAGGTGGAGCGGTCACGCCTCATCATGTCTATCGCTTCGAGCTGACCCGGCAACGTAAACTTCACCCTTACTATGTCCCACCAGACCCTCGCTGCCAGCGATGCAAAGACCCAGATGCCCTCCCGAAACTTCACCATCTCATTTGGGAGTGCGCAGCTCTGGTTGCCCAACGTCAAGCAGCCTGGGCTACTCTTCTTCCTGAAGACCTTCCGACGACCATGCAAGAATGGGCGCATCCTGCCGGCGACTCCGAGCGCCGGACGAGGGTCCTGACTTCCCTCCTCGACTTTGTGTGGCGGAGCGGACTTGGGCCCTCGTTATAGTGAAACACATCATCATTTCACGCCGCCAAGGACGTAGACGCCACGCTTGAGAGCGACCACGCCGCGTCGGTCCCTTGGGCCGGGGTCGCGCTGCTCATTCATCGTGCGGGGGATGGCCTGCGGACGCGGGTCGCCGCAGTGTTCGTGGTTCGGGTGGCGCGTGCCGAGTTTCTCTTTGAACTTGTTGCCCCGCGCCATTCGGCACACGGATTTCGCGGTGGCTCGCGCTCAAATATGTCTGGGGGCTGTCTTTTGTGTGGTGTCTGACCGGCGTAGCCCCCGCTTTGGGGACTGGCGTTTGTCCTTGGTTTAAATAAACGTTGTTCTCACCTCTCACCTCACCTCCAGGAGCAAGCTCAAGAGATGCTGAACGACGACATAATCCAGCCTTCAAAAAGTCAGTGGGCATCTCCAGTCGTATTGGTTAAGACAGACGGAACGCTTAAATTCTGCGTAGACTACCAGCAGCTGATTGCGGTGACCAAGAAAGACGTGTATTCACTCCCCCGCATCGACGACACGCTAGACCGGCTGCGCCACTCTCGATGCTTTTCATCGATGGACCAGAAGAGTGGATACTGGCAGATTGAAGTCGATGAACGGGACCGAGAGAGGACAGCCTTCCTCACTCCGGATGGACTGTAGGAGTTCAAGGTGATGCCCTTCGGACTATGCACGGCGCCAGCAACTTTCCAACGTGTCATGGACGCCGTACAAGCAAGACTGAAGTAGCAGAGCTGTCTCATGTTTTTTGACGACGTCGTAGTGTTTTCAAGCGACTTCGAAGAGCACTTGCGACGACTCCGAGCTGTTCTTCAAGCCATAGAGACCGCCGGACTCACCCTGAAGCCGTAAAAGTGCCGGTTCTTCCATGACGAACTAAAGTTCCTAGGCCAAGTCGTTAGCAACGAAGCCTTTCGCCCAGACACAGAGAAGACTCGCACCGTCGCGGCATTTCCACCGCCGACAGACAAAGCGGCCATGCGAAGTTTCTTTGGACTATGTACCTGCTATCGGCGTTTCGTTCGGGATTTCATAAAACTTTCTGCACCGCTCACAAGCCTCAGAAAGGACGCCGAGAAGTTCGAATAGGTCGAGGAGCAGCAGCAGGCATTCGACGAGCTGAAGCGAAGACTCCAGCCACCTCCTGTTCGTGAAGTAGAAGAAGCGCTCGATGAGTTCCGAAGTGCTCGCATCGAGTTCTCGTCACCAGCTACAATTCTGCCCAGTTCCCGGCCTTGGAACCTGCTCAACTTTTCTTTGGAGGTCAGTGAACACCTTCGCCGCCGCACTGACCCTAGCTCGTGCATGTCACGGCGACTACCGAAGCTGTCGCGTGCCCAGAGTTCTATCTGACCTCTGCGTCCCACCTCCCAATAGATACTGCCGATGATGGAGTCGGGTGGACCCCAGCCACTTCAACGCCACGCTTACTTTCACTCCGCACCATAATGATGAAGCTTACGGACAACACCAACTGGGCATCTGTGAGCCCTACCATCATCGGGAAAGCCGTTCAACAAGCGGCCCGCCTTACCAAGCAGGAATGCCGCGACACCTTCATCAAGTTGCGATCCCGTCAAACCCTCCTGGCAGTGAATGCATATCGCAACTCTGCGGCCACCAAACTCCTTGCTCTTCAACAACTCCCTCTCCAAGGCAAACTGCATCCCTCCCGCCAACACGTGTGAGGCCGACAACCCGAGTAACGCTAAGGGAGTTATCCACGGAGTAACCCTGGATCTCACTGATGAAGCCATCCACTTAGAGCTCTACATCTTTTCCCGTGGGATTCTCCGATTCCGCCGTCTAGGCCAAACGGCCTCGCTCCTCGTCATCATCAAAGGACTTACTCTCCTCAACGTGCAATCCTCTACTCCACGGTCTTCAGGCTATACCTGCTATGTCTTAACAGTCAGCAATATAAGCACTGCTTCAGGCCTCGAACATCGAAGCCTTGTAGGCCCAAACCGAGCGGAGTTTGCGTGCTGCGCCTCATGTGGGTCCCGTTTTCCTCCGGACGAAACCCCCTCCGACATCCGTAATGACTGTGAGCCCCGATGCCTCAACTGTAACGGGGAACACGCAGCAACAGACCCCTCCTGCCCTGCACGCCTCGAAGCAACACAGTCCCTACAATACCGAACCAGGCCGGGCACCGCCGGAACGTCCATACTCAAGGCCTACCCCCTCGAGACACTGGAGTTGGCAACTGGCCCACCTTGCCCACCTCCATGCCGGCTCCCCATTTTAGCCTCATCATGCAGCCGCAGCCGCAGCAAAGGACCTGCCCAATTCCAATCTCCCCATGGCCCCAGGACCCACAAACGTAGCCGCTCCCGAAGACCGAACACCCGAGCGCCCCCTCCACCTCCTCCGGTACACAACCTCCAGCCACTCAGACGCTCCAGATCCTCCACATGCCACAAATCCACATCGCACGGTCCGCCCAGGTCTTTGACCAATGTCATCGGTCAGGCCTCCCCCCAAACCCAGAGGTGAACAGCTCAAGCTCCCCCTTCTACCCACCTCTACCGCTCACGCCACTCCCCTTCCTCCCTCTCAAATCACACAACCTATCATTTCACAGCGACATACAACAAATTGTACGCAAGGCCTTGGACCAGATACTCTCGTCTCTCCTTTAACAAACTATTACCCCCCTCCTGAACCAGGCTCTCGCCCCTCTCCTTAGTTCTCTTAACGACCTCACTACTCGTATTACCGTACTAGAAGAGGGCCACCTTCCCCACAAGCGTGCACCTGTCTCGACCCAAGGCCACAATTCTGCGCACCATGACTAAAACTTCCGTGGCTCTGAACTTTCCCCGCTCGCAGCAGCCTTTGATCATCTGGCAGTGGAACTGCCGCGGACTCCGCAAAAAAACAAGCCTCCTCCTCAACCATATGACTTTCACGGACACCCAACCGGACATCCTCGTTATTTAAGAAGCTGGTGGAGCCCTCAACCTACGGGGCTACGACATGTTTGGCCAACCGAGCATTACCCACCGTCGTCGGGACACTGCGGAAGAAAACACCACCTCCACCATGATATTCACCTACGTACGCAAAGACCTGTGCACCACCCAAGAAGATACTACGCATGTCAACACCCCCACGCAAGAACACGTCACTACCACCACTCTCAGAGGTGACCATCGTCTTACCATCATCAATACGTAATGGACTCTTAGCCAACCCTCAACGGCCTTCCCGCCACTACGAACCCTCCTCACGTCCAATGCTCGCAACACTCTTCCTTCTTAGGAGGTTTTAACTGCCCTCATCCCGCCTGGGGTTATGACCGCGTTGTGCCGCTAGGCCGTAAATTGGCCTATTTCACCAGCAATCACCACTTCACACTCCTTACGGAACCGTCTAGCGTAACCTAGCCATAGCTCAAGACTCGGGCACAACCTCGGATCTCCCATGGATTCGCGGACCACTTCGAGCGATTTGGGAGAACACAGAAGACTCTCTTGGCAGCGATCATCACATCCCGGAACAGCACCTCCAAATCAGCTCCCGTCTCCGTCATACTACCTCCACCTGTCCCCGGACCAAGCTTAAAGACGGGCAAAAAGACGGAGCGGATCTCGACACCATCGACACCGACACACTGTCCCCAGAAGCCTGGGGACTGGGTGTAGGTGCGATACTCGCCACGATCCAACAACACACCAAGGAGATTGTGCGTACAGAGGACCAGCCTCACGTCGACCGCCACCTCCTCTCCTCATGGGACAAAAGTAGCGCCTTGATGAAGCGCTGGCGCCGCGATAAGCAAAACACCATCCTCCAAGTCCGAATACCAAGCTTTCAACTACGAATGCGAAGAATATGCTGACCACCTTCCCATCCAGCATTGGCTTGATACTTTGCAACAACTTCAACGTCCAACTTCACACCCACAGGGTCTGGAACCTGTTTCGCTTCCTCCTTCGCAAGCCAAACCTCGACACACCCTCTAAACATTGCTCCTGATCGACCCACACCTGGAACCTGCCACCCTCAATGAGGATATTCGAAATACGTTCTACCCCATTCCTCACACCCCAAACCCAGCGTTTTCGCCCTGCCTCAAGACTTAGACACTGGAATTAACTCAGAGTTTTCTGTCGGCGGACTCTGGCTCGCCATGCATCAACACAAACGTTGCACCGCCCCTGGACCCGATTGTATCACATATACCATGCTCCGCCACCACCCGAAGCTAAAATCGACGAATTGCTGACAGACATCAACCACGTACGGGTAACTGGACGGCTCCCACAGGAATGGAAAACGGCTCATGTCATCCTGCCTCCTAAACCCGGAAAGCTCACGACCGCTCAAACAAACCTCCTCCTCATTCTAATGACCTCATGCATTGTAAAATTAAAGAAAAAATTGGTACTCAACCGCTTTGATTGCCACCTCAAAATGGAGAACAATCTTCCGCACACCTTGATCGGGTTTAGAAGACACGTCTGCACGCATTCAGGAAGATGTCTTTGCACACCCGAGCACCGCCCAACGCCGTAAAATTGTCGGAGTCGACCTTAAGAAGGCATTCGATAACGTTACTCCTGCCGCCATACTCTATAACCTTCAACAAACTCAACCCGGAAGCCGCCTTTTGAACTATATATCAAAGATTTTCTCTCCGAACGTACCTACCCAAACCATCGGACCCGACGGGTCCGATGGTTTGGGTGGTAGCAAGTACCAATTCATAGGTCTCGAATGCTCTCCCAAAAAATGGGAATATGTCGTCGTTATGGATCAAAATCGAAAAGAAACAGACCTCTATCGATCCCTCATCCGCCTCAACGTCGATGGCCGCCCGATTCCCCGTCGGCCTCACATCCGTATTTTGGGCTTCACGTGGCAGCAAGATGGGACGAGCGCAGTGTGGACAATAGCAATCATCGAACAAATCCACCATCTCTATAACATGCTCCGCCGAACTACCCGCAAAACTCGCGGCCTGAAAGAACACGAGCTCCGCAGGATTGTGGAAGCGACCGTCTATTCCCGTGTTTTCTATGCCCTCCCTTATTTACCCCACACGAAAACCCAATACATCAAACTGGGAACCGTCCTCCGAAGATGCCTCCGCACGTAACTCGGCATGCCCACGTACGCCCCAAACTACCTCATCACGGCCACTGCTCTTCAAAACAGCCTCGAGGAGAAAACGGAAGCCCACGTCGCTGCGCAATACTACCGACTCACCACCTCCCAACAAGGCCGCGCCATTCTGTCCTCCCTCGGATACTCAACTGTCCACCTCTCTCCCCTTCCCAAAGAACCGCCACCGTGGGACACGATTCCTCTCACTGCAAACAAACCCATTCCCCAAGACATGAATCCGACCGTGGATCTCGGAAGACGCCAAAGCAGGACCCTTCATCTTTGCACACCACCGCACGATACACCGCCTTCACCGACGGCATCTCTACCACCGTCACAGTGGACCCCAAAAGAGAGGCAGTCCGACACCATGCACATGCACCCTCTCCTACAGTGGCAGAGGCACAGTTTCTAGCAGAAGCCATCCTCCTACAGCCCCAACCTACCGACTCCATTACTATCCGCTCAGATAGTCAAGGCGCTTCAGAAACTTCTCAACCAACTCCGTACCGGCACACATCAAACACGACCTGACATCGTACATGGCTGCCCACCCTTACCTCCACGTCTTTGTTGAGTGGGTCCCCGGATACCAAGGAGTCGCAGGGAACGAAAAGGCTCACGCCCTTGTTCGCGCAAACGAGACTCCGAGCAATCCTGAATTTTGGTACGCAGACTACAACCCGAAAGAGGAACGTGCTGCTCATCGCAAGGCTCAACGACAGCGCCTAAAAGACCTCCGCCTTTCCCGCCGCATCCCTTCTCCTACCCATAACCTTACACGCCGTGAGGATACATACGTTCGCCAGGCGCAGATATTCTCCCTGCTGTGTGACGAGACAACTTCCGGCAGCCGCGACAACAATGACGATGAGTACTTCCTAGGCGCAGTGAACACCGACGACATGGCACGACGCCAACGAGGCGATCCTGAGCTGCGCGCGCTAATAGAACACCTGGAAGGGCGCGGGAGTACCATGCCACGTGTGTTCTCACGAGCCACCTTCGCCATTCGACAAGGTGTACTCTAAAAAGGGAACTTCGTGGACAACAACTCGCCGTGGCTGCTGGTAATCCCGACCAACCTTTGAGAGGAGATTTTTCAAGCATGTCACGACGACCTGACGGCCGGACACCTTGATTACAGCCGGACACTGGTCCGTATTCGTGAAAAGTATTACTGGCCCAAGCTCCCCAATACAGTCCACATCTTCACTCAGTCATGCCACCAGTGCCAGCGACTGCAAGGAACTACCGACAAAGCCGGCAGGTCTACTGCAGCCAACTCCTCCGCCAACTGCACCGTTTCAGCAGATCGGAATGGATCTACTTGACCCTTTTCCGCAGTCGACCGTGGGAAAGCTTTGGATAGCCATGGCCATTGATTATCTAACACGATACGCCGAAACAAAAGCCCTTCTGTGGGGGCTGCTGTGGAAGTCGCCAAGTTCTTTGTCGAGTCCATCGTCCACAGCATGGCGCTCCTCAAGTCCTCATTACAGATCTGAAGTCATCGTTCATGGCGCAGCTGACCAAGGAGATACTTCGTCTAAGCCACATCGAACACCGTCGAATCACGGCATACCATCCGCAGAGCAACGGACTGACGGAGTGGCTCAACAAGACCATCGCCGACATGATCGCTATGTACGTCGACGTTCAGCTCAAGACATGGAATGAAGTATTGCCGTAAGTCACGTTTGCCTACAACAACACTAAAGATCAAGAGATCACCAGAATGACACCATTCCAGCTGGTGCATGGCAGAAAGGCGACAACGATGCTTGACACAATGCTACCCCCCCTCCCCTCCCCCCGACCCAGCAGACGACTGAACCGACGACTCCCAGTTGATAACCAAACGAGAAGAGGAGGTAAGCGGTACTACGCTCGACAGGTCTGTGTTCTACCAGCCTCCGTAGTTTGCCGTTATTTTTGTTTGTTTTGCTGTTTTGTTTCCTGGAGCGTTGCATCGAGACGATACGCTTTTAAAGGGGGGAGTAATGCCACGCGCGTCGCAGAGCGAGCGCATGCGTGGCCGAATGGTTACGTACCGCGGTTGACTGTCGCGCGGAGGTTCCAGGTTCGATTGCAGGGAGAGGAATATTCTTATTTATTCTTTCAACTTGGCGTTCTCCTAAGTTCGAGAACCTTGTCGTCTGATCGAGTTACGAATGTTCTACGCGCCGAACGTTCGACGCCGAATGTTCCAGAAATCCACGTGGGTACAAGCCGGGCTCAGTTATCGCCAGCGCTCGATCCTGATACTACGTCGACATCGACGTTCACCTTCGATGCCTGTTATTATTCTTCTTTTGTTTTGGGCACAAGTTCTTCCCATTAAACCTTTAGTTTTTTCCAGTTATTCGCCGCCTCATCTTTTGTCATTCGTGACGATATTGATCGTTTACAAACAAAATATAATTTTTAGTTCCTTTTTTATTTATTTTTATTTTCCAGAGCCTCTTGGGGTTCGTAGAAACAATTTTCGGTAGAAGCAAATATAACAAAAGAGAGAGAGGAATCTCAGATTCAGCAGCTCTTCCTAAAGCACAACACTGCCGTTCATTCGAGCGCGTCAGTTGAACGACTCTTCAGCGTCGCGGGGCTGTATTTTCAATGAGGCGGGAAACATAACTGATGAAAACTTCGAGAGGCAGCTACTGCTTAAGTGCAACGACTACTGAAAAGAAAACATTAAACCATGAAACAAAAGCAGTTCTGTATTTGGTCGTCAAAGAAAGAAGAAAAGCAACTCGCTACTTTTGATATAAAGTAACGCATTTATTTTGAAAATCGGTAAGGAGTAACGTATTTAGTTACGTTTTGTTCGAGTAATGAGTAACGGTATTTAGTTACTTTTTGGGGTTGACGTGCACAGTCTGCATCCGCCTTCCACACCAGAAGCATCGACGACAACGTACGCCACGTGAGTCTTCCGGCACCCAAAAACGCCGCCATTCCAGACGACCGCTAGGTCGCCGAGCGCGCTTTCTCGTCTGCTGTCATCGGCTAGGACGCGGCTCCCGCTTCGTCAGTTAGAAAGAAGCGTGTCGGCGTGGACAATTTTGACTATGCAGCTCACTGGAATTCCAATGTTTTGTTTTCTTTCTTTTTCATGGGCTCACACTTTCTGACGTTAAAACTTTCCGGGATGATATGTAGAACTGTCTCGAGCAATTGATAAAGTCAGCAGCTCCCGAACTGCGCTTCAGTGTGGAGAAACCGGAGAATGGAGTTTTACATTTCTTGGATCTGAGAATTCACACTGAGGAAGGTCCTGTGCTGTGAGTACGGCAAAGAAAACCCAAAAACAGTATAGTCAAAAATAAGCTTCCATTCGATAATGGTAAAAACTGGAGTTGCAAAAATCCTTGATCTGAAATGCTCTAGACTGGTCGTGCATACATTTTATATCAAAATCGTTCAAAGGTCAGTGGAGGAGACAGGGCAAGGCAGGGTATGGAGATGAGTTCATTAAAAAAAATTTTAAATGCATATCCAAAGGAAAAAAAAAAGGAAAAACACGTCAGAATGACGGACGACTGTGATGCCGTATTTTCATGCAATTTCGCATTACTTGAATGCATGTGGTAAGCAGTTTGGAGTGGAAACTGTTTCTACTTCCGTTTTCGGGCTGAGCAGACTAATTACTTTTGAAACGAGGGTGCGTGAGTGTGCAGAAGCTCACCGTGTGGAATCGGTCCCTTGCAAGAATAGTGTAGTGTGCGAAATTCCAATGGCATGTGGTTTTGCATAAGTAGGCCAAACATTGAGGTGTGTTAATGATAGATTGACAGAACACAAGAGAAATGTAAAGATTAACACAATCGATTCGGAAATAGCAAAGCATATAAATGATTGTAATATTTGCCACTGCTTTGTGGTCAGGAGCGGAAATAATACACAAAAAAGGGAATAACACTAAAACACTGGTAAGGGAAACCATTCAAATAAAATCGATTGGAAACTGTATTAGCAAGGTATCGCTGCAGCTAGGGAACAATGACAAAGCTTTTTTTGAGACTGTACACAATTGTGTGACTGTGTGCGCGTGTTTCATCGTTTTTTTTTTTTTTTTTTTTTTGTAAGAGGAAGCGCGCCAGCACTTTGTTAAAATAAATCCAGAGGCGTCTTTTTTGAAGTTGGAGTTTTGAATTTGTTGAGTTAGAAAGGTTTCTTTCCACTTCTACTTTATTGGGGGTGTTGGTATCTCTATTAGTTTGGGTCATTGTTGTCTGCAAGTGTAGTCTCAGATGCTCCAAAAGTATGCACTTTTTTTGTAAAAGTGGAAGGCTTGCCCAAATTGTAAAGGTTTGTTCTGGGTGTCGTCTTTGTTGTAAGGTGAGGAGGCATCCTTCTGTCCTGTTCTGGCCGTCTTTTAAATGAGAAGTTGGAACTTGTCTAGAATAGAAGGGGAGAGATATTTTTTGTTCAAGTTTGAAGAAGGATGGATGTTGCCTTATCGCGTCGACCTGTAAGGTTGTCCGCATTCTTACATTGTGTGATGGGGACTGTGACGCTTGAACTGTATAGACTTCTTCCTTTTGTGTTGGCGGTGTTGACCTTGAGATTGAGACCATGTAAGGAGGTGGACTAAATAAACAAGTTAGCTGAGTTTGAGACGTCGTCCTCTCTATTTTATTTCTTCTACGTTTTGATGTTTCTTCTCTTACCCAGTCTCAGGTTAATTCAACATGGTTAATATTCACCAGCTTGCCTGCACCCTTAGCATATTTTCTTTGTTCTGGTAGTTCCTTTGTGTGTCTTGGTGTATTGTCTCCTAGCAAAGGGCAGAGGTGTGTTTCGTTGGTGACCTTGTGGCTGTGCGTTTATAAGAGATGGGACTGAATAAATCTTTTAGCTGCGTCTAAGACGTCTCTTCTTCCCTTGTTTATGTCCTACGTTCAAGTTTCTATTTCATATTCCAGTCTCGGGTTAAGTTGCAACATGGTAAACATCCACAAGCTCGCCTGTACTTTACCTGTTTTTTCGTTAAATGTGCAGGGTTTTTGGAGTCCCAACCAGCAGCGCGAAGTGATTCATTTGGGCCAGTCTAATCCTTGCGATGTTCTCTTTTTGCAAAGAACTAGTTTTTTCCTGTTCATGACGTGACAAAATTTAAGGCCTTTTTTTTTTCCTTTGTCATTTTTCTTTCGAAACACCTGGCGCGCGTGGTGTTGGTGTTTTAATATTTTGCATTTTTTTCCTGCGAGGTGCTTTCTCACTGTGCGTCCCGGACGGTCGTATCCTTGATTACAAGTTTTTTGTTGGTCATGCTAAGTTCCGGGCCATAAGCGTATACGCTCCAGTTCGGCACGGTTACAGGCCTGCTAGGGATTTTTCTAGAAGCTTTCTGCAATAGCCAGCCGGCAACAGCCAGGCGGCGCCAGCAGAGTGAGAGCCCATGGTTATACCCTGTCTCGTTGTTATAACTTGGCGGAGGATGAACGATAAACCCCACATTGCGTGCCGACGGCTTCGATATGCGCTACGTATACGAGCGCAACGCACAGATGTTAGAGCATGACGCAGCGAAAAGCCTGATACTTCTTCACAGTAAAAGCGCACTTTGGTGTTACGTAGTCACGTTCCGATTGACCCGCCGGACCGTAGCTTCCGCCATATATACTGGCATGTTATGCGATCACGGCTTCCTGGCCTACCCAGTATTTCTTGCTTGAGACACTAGGCTGAGCGGTGCCACCAGCGTAATACCTCACGTTTGAAGAATGCAGCCACCACTCCCAAGCATACCCAATGTTTCTCGCTTCAGTCGCTAGATGGTGCCAAACCAAACAGCATTGCAGGTTGCCTATATGCACCCGAGGACGTTTTTAACGTGAAACGTTCTTTGACTAGGTGTTCGGTATTTTGTGAAGCCCGAATAAATGTGAAGTCTGGTAAAAGCGTGGCCTTTTGAAGGAGGGGGGGGGGAGGGGGGGGGGGGGCATTGCAGTAAAAAAAGCGTTTGCACCAAGCGAACCCCCTGGACCTGCTTGTGAACGGCTTTCTGGAGACAGGCGAAGTTCCGCTATCCATCAGACGGAATCGTGTCATCTTCCTCCCAATGGTGGCCTCTCCATCAATCCTGCGGCTTGGCGACCTATTAATTCGGTAAACACAGACTATAAGATGATCGCATCTCTACTCGTCTCACGCCTCCGTACGCGGAGGCGTGGGGGGAATGGGGCTCATTTTCGCCCGTTTTCGGTAACTGGCGCCATAGAGCTTCATGTGTTCAAGAGCCCTGTCGGCCGCCATTTTCCCACTGAAAATTTAAAAAAATCACATTGCTTTTGATTAAGGTAACGATTTGTACTAAAAACTTTGGCATCTGGTTCGGACCTATAGCCCTACATTTGGCCGGAGAGTGAGCATTCGGCGACGATAGTTTATCTTTGCGGGTTAATAATCCTGTAAATTTGTTTGCGGAACAGCCTGCATAGCTGAGGTCAGTCTTGTACACGTTACTAAAAAAAAGTGATCGATTACAATTACTATTACTCTTGGCTAAAAAGTATTCAATTAGATTACTTGATTACTCGACGGCAAAAGTAATTGGACATTACTTAAAGAAGTAACCGTTACATTTCCGATTACTTTATTGTGTGAAGACACATCTTTAGTGCTCATAACAATGAACTACTTCCAACCTATATTTCACATTTGCACAAGTTTGAAGAAGAAAAACTGGTTCCCTCTTCGTGGTCGTTGCACCTTCACAATGCGGACACAAGCATAGAATTCGTTTGAAGAAGTTTAATGATTTGGGCGTTCGCCAGTGTTTGTGTGTGTGTGGGGGGGGGGGGGGGGGGCGGAGCGGAGCGGAGGGGGTTCTAGATCTTGTTAAGCATGAGCAAGGGTTGTCGCTCAAAGTTTGCGTCGCTCATTTTATTATTCACATGTGGATGAGCTCGCATGTTATACAAAAAAAGCAGCAGCTCCAGGATTTGAAACGGATCATGTGTAGTATCCATTAGCGGAAGAGATCGCCCCGACCACTTCTCAACTCGAAACCTTGCTTGTTACAAAGACCACGTAGGGGAAATGAGGAAATATTTCAACTGGCTTTGTTATATTTTGCGTCCGCTTTAGACATTCTTCGGTTCTGGTTCTCCTACGGGCTGCGAGTAGGTACACTAAGCAGGATTTTTTATTTTTTTATTTCTCTGTGTGTGTGCGTGAGGGGGCTAGTTTGAACGAAGGACTTACAAAACTACATTCTGCTCCCTCAAACTTCGCCCTGAATGGCCTTTGTCAAACAGTGTGGCTTCCCTGGGGCTTCCCACTCCCAGTCCCAGCTCGAAAAAAAAAAACGGACATTCCACAGAAACTGTACATAGAAAGGGATTGACCTCGTTTCCTACAGCTCCGCAAAAATCTTTCTTTTTTCCGTTCGAAAAAAAAAGCTAAATTTATTTTTGTCATTTCAGAAAAAAAAGGCGTGTGCCGGGGGGGGGGGGGGGGGGTTCCGTGGAAAAACAGTAACGGTTACAAGTAATTTTATTACTTCAAAAAGTAATCAGATTACTCTTGTGATTACTGCCTAATAAAAGTAATCAACTGATTACAAAATTACTCCAAAAAGTAATCGATTACAAGTAATTTTATTACTTGTAATGCGTACGGTACAAGTCTGGCTGAGGTACATAAAAACAAGTAATATTTCACTGAAACATTATGCATGCAGATAAGTTAGTTAACTGAATACGCATACAAAAAACAAGGTTGATTAGTGCAGTTTGTACACTTAGTGTGCTACCAATCACTCCACACTCGTGCCCTGACATTCGCCGTGGCCCGCAACGTTATATCTAAGGAATCCTTACATTATTTCAAGCGCTCTAGAATAATTCGTTTCAACCTGGTGTTTCCTTTTCTCTCCTTGAAGTGCAAACACCGGAGTCCCGCGTAGGTGTACGTAAAACAGGTTGAGTATAGCCTATGTTCCTAAAGCTGGTTCACGCATTTTTGTTTGAGTGGCAACGAGTGTGTTGTATCGCTTGTTACTGCTCACAACGAAAGAACCCACTCACACACTGGCACCATCTGAGTCTGCACATCCGACTTGCATAGACACTTTGCACACGCGCCAGATTACAGCCGCCATTGCGGACCTCCTCCTTCTCTTGTCTTACGGAGAAGCCGAGCAACTGAAGCGGGCGTTGGCGAGCCTCCAGAAAGACCAATGCGGGGGAGAAGCACATATGTAATCTAAAATGGTAATAACCTGTCCTGCTGCAGGAATGATGAAGCCTCAGCACCATGACAATCCTGTCTTGTCAAAAAAGTTCCAATAAACAAACAAACAAACAAACAAACAATTAAGCGGACTAAGAGGAAACAAAAACTGAAGGTCGGTTATGGCGGCGCCCGTGCGCTGCTGCTGCAAAGCGCCTATACAAGGAGTATTCACATGAAGTCAGGACACGGTGCGCATTTCTCCCTGCCGTCCTTGGCGTGTCATGCGGTGTTCTTGAAGCTCACTTTCTTGTTCTCGTGCTTCTCGTTGGTGTGAAAAAGGCCGCACTGCACGTGTTTCGAATGTCAAAGTTCTCGACCATAGCCTCCTCTATACTCACAAAGCCTGGCAGTTCGACGACGGAGCCATAGAGTGCCCGGTCGCAGATTTGGAGCGCGAGGATCTGGTAGCACAGAGCATTTCTCGGGGAACCTGGACGTCAGCGCACAGCTTTTGCAGCGGCGAGAACCCGAAACATGGTTTTCAAACCCGACGAGAAAAGAAGCGGTAGAGTGAGGAACAAGAGGAGCACGAGCGGACATTCTATCGCTCGGGAGAAGTGTCTTTCGGCGTCTCGCCGCAGCGGGGCGCCCGTCACGTGGCTCTCCTCTCATCCGTTCTGCCGCTCTGCCTGTTAATTTCGGCGGCCGCTTCTCGTGGCGATCTGCCAGGCTTTGTCAGTATAGAGGAGGCTATGACTCGACTCAACGGACGTTCGCGACGACGCTCGCAGTGGCAAAGGACCGGACACGCTTGCACGGAGTGTCGGCAAACTGAACGTGCAGCTCAGTGACATTTAAAATCTAGAGTAAATAGGAATGAACGACTATCTCATGCGAGAATCAAGTAGCCTTTTCTAAGCCTTACGCACTGACAACAGCGCCCTTTGCAATTATAAAATACGTTTCAATTACGTACACACAGTGCAACCTATTTTACTATGCGGAGCGCTAGTTCGTCTGCTTCTTGCACAGGGGTTGCCATGATGCCAGTGCGCGGAGCTCTTATTGGCTGATTGAAAAGAAATAGTGGGTTGACCTCAAGGCATCTAGCATTCAGGTCTAACCCCTAAGCTTCCAATCAAAGCCAATCAGAGCTCGGCGTCGTTCTGACGTCACCGCAACTCCTCCGCAAGCAGCAGACAACTTGCTCTCCGCATTTAACCGAATTTGGATGTGTGCCCCCCGTAAAAGATAGGAGCGGTAAGCGTTGAAGAAGAAATTTAACCCCGTAATGTTAGAATCGGTTGTTTTTTGTGTTTCTTTTTCTTTTTTGTTCTTTTTTTTGCCCTTCAATTTTAAGTTTGTGTACATTGCGAAATTTATGCGCCGTCCTCTGGCTTCGATGACAAGTTTGTGAGTTAATGACGTAAAAGGCTGGCCACAAGAATAATGCACGGCCACCTGCCAGAAGCTGGTTTCTTGTGAGCAACGAATTTAACGGAGCGCTTCGCCTTCGTCGATGTCGCTCGGCGCCTTAGCCAAAGCCTATGGGCACGACAATCCGGACGACATTTTTGCATTCCTTCTTTTGCTAACCAAGTATGACGTTAGGTACAAAATAAATGTTTATGTGAGAAAGTTATACTCATTATATACTTGGTTTTGAACCCACCATGGCGTAGCTAGTTCAACACAACACTTGCCGCGAATTGCGGCCTTGACCATGCAAATGATGGTCGGAAGGCGATTTATCTTCCCCTGATGCATCGCCTCAAGCTGAGTAAATACCTCCTATAAATAGACTAAACGTTTTTGCAGCATTTCCTGGAACAAATATAACACTATCCATGTGAAATGGCCGCTGATAACATTGTCGCACTTATTTCCTGCGCATGGTGAAAGAATGATGAGTAAATAATTTGGAAATATGCGTAAATTGTTCTAATGCTACCCGGTAGATGGCGCCAGTGTGATCTTTCGACATATGCAGTCCCAAGACGTCACTAGGCACTCAGTCGCAGTCAAAAACAAATGTGTAAACCAGCCGTCAATGCAAGTAACCGTGAGCACAATGAGAAGAGGGAAATGTGTTCTGGTCGCAAAAAACCGCCGTTTGGGCGTAGAATGAGAGTTGAACTCACCTCGAGGCACAAGAAGGAAGTCTCGTTGTCAAAGTCGGCGACCCCACACCTGTCTCTTTCCCTGACCGGTATCTTTTCCTTGTGGATGGTGACCTCCTTGCGCGGTTCTCGCACGGTCGCCCTCGAAGATGTCTTGGGTCCAAGCCGTTTGGCTTTCGGACGGTCCGTTCCTTGAGCGTCGCTCTCCGACGGCCTCTCCAGATTCCCAAGGACCGTTCGGGTGGAACTGTCGGCCTCCTTCAACGGGAATTTTTCGGGCCCAGCTGCTCCACCGGGTGTTGCCTTGCTGTCGGGCGGCTTATCTTGAGCAGCCCCCGCGTCCACTGATTTGGGAGGTTCCGGCTGTTGAGGCAGGTTCGCCGGCGGTTCCATCTGCTTCGGTACAGTCTCCTTCTTATCGGCGTCCGTCATGTCCTTAGATTCTTCGGTCAATAAGGTACTTGGCATGGTAGAAGACGCCGGCTGTTTCGTATCACTAGACTTCTCAATGTTGGACTGTGACGTCTCGGATGTGAACGTGGCATCCACGTTCTTAGGAACATCCACATGCTTGCGGGTTGCCAACTCACTCGTTTGGCTCTCCGTCGGCTTGGGGACGTCTTTTTTTCTCCGTTTCTTGGTAAGTGGCGCCGCCTGCTTAGTATCCTTGCTAAGATCGGGTTTTATGGCTTCGGCAGCGCCCGCGTTAACCTCCTGCTTTTCTTTGGCTGTTTTTGAGACTTCATCGCCCGACTTGGAACGTTTCGATTTCTTCTCTTTTGACTTCGGTCTTCTGATTTTTCTGTAGATCTTCGTAAAGACGTTACGTTTCTTCCCGCTTGGTGACTTGGTGCTGGGTTTGCTTCTCCTGGTCGACGCGACTTCTTTTTGGGATTTTCTTCCCACCGACGCCTCCTGACCAGGAGTGAGCTCTTTCTTCTTCTTCACTCTGGGCTTGGAGGACGTCGCGGAAGGGGACGCGTCGCTGACCACTGAGGCATTTTGTCTCGTTGATTTTTTGGCCTTCTTTTTTGTTTTTTTCTTCGCCTCTTCGTTTTCTTCTCGAGCGCTCTTGGACGTTTTGGTGCTTTTTCTTTCGGGATCTCTAAGGGATGCTTTTTTCGGCCTGGATTTTTTACCCTTTTTCTTTTTTTTCTTTTCCCCACTGGTGCCTGATTTGCTACTCTTGGGTTCGCTTTTATGCTCCTTGTCTTTTTTCTTCTGGTTCTTTTTCTCTTTCGTGTTTTTGTCGAGCTCTGTGAGTACTTTAGCTGTTTCTTCGTCCTTGAAGAAAGCACAAAATACAATACCGTTAGCGCGAGAAAAATTGCCTCTTTTCCCCTTTTGTTTTATTTATTAGTAACCCAGAAAACCTTCTTCAGGATCTGTGCCAGCTTACCTACTTGGCATTTATTTCAGCGGTTACAAATAAACGGTCGTGTCTTTGAGGGCGGCACAGAACTTGGGACCCACGTTAGAGCCCCAAATGGGACACTTGGACGGGACATTTCTCCTCTTCTGTTGGACATAGAAATTTGAGCTGGCAATAGCCGTAATTTAGTCCTGCTTGGGTCCATCCGTGTTATATGCTTTCAGTTCACTCCTTTCATTAGCTACCACGTCTGGGCCCCAAACTTTAGACACTGAAAAAGTCTCCTATAATAACGCAAAAAAAATCATTCAAAACAATTTTAGGGATGTTTTTTTTTTCAGTTAATTATTTGACATTTGTTCCGATAGTCTATGCTTGGCCGGATGGAATATATTTTAACTATCGGCCCTGCAAATATACTCACTAACAGCATTTTACAATGTTGGCATTAGAAAATAAACTAGTTCTTTGATAGGCTTGCCAAGCGAAGTCTTGGGAAAACTTTACCGAATGAAATAAAGGCTCAAGAGAAGTGACCTCAGGCAAGTTTGACTCAAGTTGAATGTAGCCACCACTGTATTAACTTGAGACAACAAATATTTATTCGTTGAAACAGATGCGTTTTGTACATTTAGTCATTAACCACTTATATCGTCGCTCAGCATCAACAGCGCTGCCCTCGGGTGATTTTCTTTCAGACGGCTTCTTTTTAGCGTCGCATACTGCGGGCCCTAGGCACTCTCAAGTTGTGACAGGGTTTTCACCGGGTTAGTGCCAATCTTCATGTTGGATTAATTGAAATAAATATTTTAAATTGTGTGTCAAAACAATTTGTTGAAAGCACATGAGTGACTGCAGACATGGGACCGAGCAGGGTGTATATACATTTTTTAATTTAAAAAAAGCCAATTAATCGAACGTTTATATCGCGAAAGCGATTGAACACATTTTGGTGGTATAGATGTAAATAAACAAATCCCCTGATGTTGAGGTTAGCATTATTCCTACGATCAAAAAAAAAAAAAAGTTGAACGTTCGTTACTTATATCCGCGAGTTTCCCCTCATAACCAAAAAACAAGTTTTCGTCCTAATATTATAGAATGCAAAGCACGATATTTTCAGGAAACACGTATAGTTGCTCCTCTTGCTGAGTATTTCTTGTCGACTTTCTTAAGATTTGAACTGCTCGATTGCGAATATACATTCCGATACTTATTTCGAATGTTCCGCCACTATCACTGAGTAAACTTAAGTTGTCATAACCAAGTGGGCTATCAAACTTCGTGCTCGCATAGAGCCCTCTACCGCGTGGGACAAAGGGATTGATGGCCGTTTGAAGGAACTGCATAAATCGGGTTCTTAACGTGTCGCCCTAGGATTTACTACAAAGGTGCCTGAAGCTGGTGGAAGCTTTCGCTAAAATTGTGGAAAGATTGGCTCACCTGAATAAATAAAACAAAATCAATCATGTTTTTGTACTTTGCATGTACACGACATATATCCAGTGTGTTATTGAGGCGCTTATTTGGGCCAATTGAAGTGAAGAATAGGTAAGCCAATTCTATTATCTTTCCATTTCGCAAATTTGTCAATCGTAGTAAACGCCAGAATAGCCCACAACGATTTTCTGGTGATTTTGAGATAAAATGCTTCGCGAACACTTTTTCCATAAGCAAAACCAGCTTTTTTTTTTTTTTCGGATGATTTATGTATTCATACTCTCAGTGAATGCACCAGCTTCGAGCGCCTCTGTAGTAAATCCCAGCGCGAAAGGTTGAGAAACCGATTTATGCGGTCCCTTCAAACCGCCATCGATTCATTTGACCCACGCGGTACATAATCATTCTGCCCCAGGGCTGACGCTGATTCCTGCGCCTAACGCGGAAGGACCCAAGCAGGGCTAAAATACGGCAATTGCCAACTCTAGGGAGCCTTCATGTGCGCTTTGCTAGGGTGATGCCACCCTTTGTAATACCCCTCGCCGACAAACCAGCAGCCATTTTGGTTCTCGGCGATAATCCGTGGGGCTTATAACCCTCCCGGAAACAAGCACCTTATCTCACAAGTTCGGAGCAGCGTTGTGGAACCCACGGAGGGAGAATTACCATTTTCCACCTCGGATGGGAGGACCGATGATCACAAAGGCCACTTTCCGGCGCACGGGGAAACAATGAGAGGAAGAAAATGGCGGTGGAAGAGGGTGTAGGAAAGGGAAACAGGCAGTTGGCATCATTCTATGCGAAGCGCACATGAAGGCACCCTAGCTGTTAAGTAACGAATGATTTTGTTAGAAATAAGTAAGATTTGTTTTAGAAAAGTCTATCTTTCTACAGTTGCGTCGGAATCGTTTTTTTTTTATCTGCCTATGTTTGTGTCCACATTTTTGGGCGTTCGCTCGCAGACCCGCGGCAGGGGGTGAGAGCGTGAACGGGGAGTCGTCATGTTCTCTCAAGCGCGGGGGGCTTCGAGCAGCCGCGGGGCTCGGCGGAGAAGAGTCGGACCCCGGTCGTTAACAAACGGATTGGATTTCAGTGCCTGCGCCGGGCGGTGAGCGAAAACGACGGCATCAACGGAGGTAGGCGGAGCGCACCTGGGCTCTATGCGACAAGTGTTTCGTCTGCTAGATTGCGGACAAGGGTCGCGTCTGCTGGACTGCGGACAAGGGTCCCGTCTGCTGGACTGCGGACAAGGGTCGCTCGTGCCGGAGCGCGGACCGTGGCAATATCTACGTGAGAAGCCCGGGGGGTACAGTTACCCATAGAAGTCGTGGCGCGTCTGCTGGACTGCGGACAAGGCTCGCTCCTGCCGGAGTGAGGACCGTGGCAATATCTACGTCGGAGAACAGGACGACCTGTGGCTTCACCTGCGGACCGGCGAAGCATCCTCAGCGAGCGGCGGCAGAATATCGGGGCAAGCCTCAAGAGGAGAGGCGAGATCGTCGCTGCAGTGCTGACCTTCGTTGTGGTGCCGGAAAATTGTGCGTTTTTTTTTTTTGGAAGTGTGTGATTTTTTTTTTCTTCTTTTCGGTGAACGGAGAAGGAACCGAGACTTCCGGACGACGGGCACGATCGCCAGGCCGAGTGGGGACACTGCGGCAAGTGGGTGGCGGCGACTGGAGGAACAGCTAATTGGATGTCGCCAGACAACAGTGGGTGAGTCCCTTTCCCGTTTTCTCCGAGGTTCACCATGACCAGAGAGAGCGTTGGCTCGCGGACCTGCGGCAGGGTTTGCGAGCTCTTTGGAACGCGCAGGTCTGGAGACACAGATTCAAGTATAAATTAGGTAAAGCAATTTTTTTTTTCTGCTGGCTTTTTGGATTTGCTTGCCTGCAGCCACAGTTAATTTTTTTTTTTTTGCTTTTGTATAAATACTGGTCATGGTCGAATATGGAACGTGCGGGTTTGGGTCTCACCGGGCTTTGTTTGTTTTTTTCTTTTTTTTCTCTGTCGCCCAACAGGTCTTTTCGCGAGGGGTATAGCTCCTTTGTTGTTGTTTTTGTTTTTGTATGCTACACGTCTGTCTCGGAAAGGGGGACATATGTTGCGCGAACAGCAAGTGTACTTGCCACATTCTTGGTGGGGAGGTGTTAAGTAACGAAGCATTTTGTTAGAAATAAGTAAGATTTGTTTTAGAAAAGTCCATCTTTCTACAGTTGCGTCGGCATCGTTTTTTTTTTTTATCTGCCTATGTTTGTGTCCACATTTTTGGGCGTTTGCTCGCAGACCCGCGGCAGGGGGTGAGAGCGTGAACGGGGAGTTGTCTTGTTCTCTCCAGCGCGGGGGGCTTCGAGCAGCCGCGGGGCTTGGCGGAGAAGAGTCGGACCCCGGTCGTTAACAAACGGATTAGATTTCAGTTTGGGGCGCCGGAACACCCCTATCTTGGGCTTCTGTCCGCACTAGTGGCTTTTAAGCGGGTGTGCTTGTCCCCGCGTACTTCGCCGCTTAGTGTAGGAACTTCGCTTTTAGTCAACGCAATAACTTAACTTGGTGGCGCCAGCCCGACGGTAAGGAAAGCATGTGGTGACTCTACAAAGAATTTGGGTTTGACCGTTGAAGTGTCGGAGGGGGGTCACGTTGACAGCTCGCTGATCATTGGGTAAGAGTGTACCACGTGACAATGGGCAAATTTGAAGTGATTGGTCCGTCTCTGGAGGGAAAGGAGGCCCCTACGAGTCTAGAAAAGGGATGCCGAGAGGATTCTCGGGGATTCGGTTTTTGAGATCAGGGAGATTCGGCTGTTGAGACTGGGGCTAAAGTATGGGTTGTAATTTTGGGAGTTTTGTAAATTACTGTTGACTTGTTGTCGTTTTGTTTTGAAATAAACCTGGCCACACTGGTCATCGAAAACCAACCAACGTCGTAATGTGTCCAGCGGGATCGAACAACTTTTAGTTTTTTTTTTCGTATTCGACTTCCCGGAGGGACTTCCATCGGGCGAACACCATCATCGGTCGCCACCATCCTGACCGACCAGCCCCCTCCCCTCGGAAAGTTGACTCTAGCCAACTCATCTTCCTATGTCCAACCGAAACGGAGATTAGGAATGATCGTTGCAGTCGAGGGTTCATGGTCACTACGACGGACAATCGTATTACGGCTAAGTGGGTAATACGATGAATAATGGCATCGCGGCTACCCAGGCAGCACAAGACGTCGAGATGACGCCGAAATAAGGTCCTAGACGTTGGGCGACGTCGAAGTCCTTAACAAACTTTTTATCGACGTCATTGGTACGTCCACATGACAGGTTCTGACAACGTCAAACACGCGACGTAGTGACAACGTCATAAGCTTCACCTCGACGTCTTCAACAGTAATCGACGTCAGTTCGACGTCTTGTATGAGAAGTTCTTTGAACGTCGAGCAGGAGACGTCGTAACAATGTCCTGAGCAACACCTTAACGTCTTCGACATTAATCGACGTCAGTTTTACGTTTCCTCTGGGAAGTTATTTGAACGTCGAGCACGAGACGTCCCAACAATGTTCTGAGAAACACCTTGACATCGTCGACATTATTCGACGTCAGTTCTATGTTTTTTCGGGAGGTTCTTCGAACGTTGAGCGCGAGACGTCCCAACAATGTCTGAGCAACACCTTGAAATGTCCTGAGCAACACCTTGACGTCATCGACATTATTCGACGTCATTTCTACGTTTTTTTTCGGGAGGTTCTTTGAACGTTGAGCGCGAGACGTCCCAACAATGTCGGAGCAACACCTTGACGTCATTAGCCTCAATAGAGGTCAGTTCTACGTTTTCTCCGGGAAGTTCTTTGAACGTTGAGCGCGAGATGTCCCAACAATGTCTGAGCGAACATCTTGATCACCCTGAACAAGCGCCTTATAGAGCCCAAGGTGCTGTCATATCCCTTTTAAAATTTATCATCAATGTCAGCATTTTTGATACTGTGTATGCAATCCACCTTTCAACCTGGCTGAGCTGCAGAAATCTCTTACAATAATACCATTCTCGTGATTGTTGTTTTAGCAGGAATGGCTTAAAAAGCCGAGAATTTACAAGAGCAAAAACCAGGATTTAGCTCGAAGTCAGCGGGGCTATTTATAGCATTTTTTGCGTTTCTAACTTAATATCAGCGACTTTGAAGCTGTAAGAGAATGATAATAATGTAAGAGATTTCTGCAGCTGAGCCAGGTTGAAGGGTGGACAGCATGCACAGTATGGAAAACGCTGTCATTGACGAGAAATCTTAAAAGTGATATGGCAGGTCCTTGGGCACTACAGGACGCTTGTTTAGGGTAACTCCGAATTACGCCCAAGACTGTGTATTCATGGAAGTGGCCGAAATTACCGATCACTAGGAAGCTGAAGGAACACCGTTCCCATGATTCCTGGAGTGCGGTCCGGGGCGCTTGGGGGATTAAGCAAAGGGGCTATTCCGTCCGAATATGCATGCTTTCGCGAACATACCTTCGAGCAACGAAGCCAGATCCGGTTGACTTCATTTTTCCACTATGCTCAGTGTTTTATGGTCATTAATTGGGACCTTATTTCAACGGGATGTCAATTGATAACGGTCTCGATTTGGGTCTCCGTGGAACAATGGAGTCAACCGGATCTGGCTTCGTTGCTCGAAGGTATGTTCGCGAGGGCATGTATATTCGGACGGAATAGACCATTTGCTTAATCCCCCAAGCGCCCCGGCCCGCACTCCAGGAATCATGGGAACGGTGTTCCTTCAGCTCCCTAGTGATCGGTAATTTCGGCCACTTCCATGGATACACAGTCTTGGGCGTAATTCGGAGTCACCCTAAACAAGCGTCCTGTAGTGCCCAAGGACCTGCCATATCACTTTTATGATTTCTCTTCAATGACAGCGTTTTCGATACTGTCCATGCTGTCCACCCTTCCACCTGGCTCAGCTGCAGAAATCTCTTACATTATTGCCATTCTCTTACAGCTTCAAAGACGCTGATATTAATTTACACACGCTAAAAATGCTATAAACAGCCCCGCTGACTTCGAGCTCATTCCTGGTTTTTGCTGTTGTGAATTCTCTGCTTTTCAAGCCATTCCTGCTAAAACAACAATCACGAGAATGATATTGTTGTAAGAGATTTCTAAAGCTCAGCCAGGTTGAAAGGTGGATTGCATGCACAGTATCAAAAATGCTGACATTGATGAGAAATTTTAAAAGTGATATGACTGCACCTTGGGCTCTATAAGGCGCTTGTTCAGGGTGATCAAGATGTTCGCTCAGACATTGTTGGGACGTCTCGCGCTCAACGTTCGAAGAACCTCCAGAAAAAAAAACGTAGAAATGACGTCGAATAATGTCGATGTCGTCAAGGTGGTGCTTAGGCAATTGTTGGGACGTCTCGTGCTCCACGTTCAAAGAACATCCCGGAGAAAACGTAGAACTGACGTCTATTATTGACAATGACGTCAAGGGGTTGCTCAGACATTGTTGGGACGTCTCGCGCTCAACGTTCGAAAAACTTCCCGGAGAAAACGTAGAAATGATGTCGAATAATGTCGATGACGTCAAGATGTTGCTCACGACATTATTGGGACGTCTCGTGCCCCACGTTCAAAGAACTTCCCGGAGAAAACGTAGAACTCACGTCTATTATTGCCGATCACGTCAAGGTGTTGCTCAGACATTGTTGGAACGTCTCGCGCTCAATGTTCGAAGAACCTCCCGAAAAAACGTAGAACTGACGTCGAATAATGTAGATGATGTCAAGGTGTTTCTCAGGACATTGTTGGGACGTCTCGTGCTCGACGTTCAAATAACTTCCCAGAGAAAACGTAGAACTGACGTCGATTAATGTCGAAGACGTTAAGGTGTGGCTCAGGAGATTGTTGTGACGTCTCCTGCTCGACGTTCAAAGAACTTCTCAGACAAGTCGTCGAACAGACGTCGATTACTGTTGAAGACGTCGAGGTGAAGCTTATGACGTTGTCACTACGTCGCGTTTTTGACGTTGTCGGAACCTCTCATGTGGACGTACCAATGCCGTCGATAAAAAGTTTGTTAAGGACTTCGACGTCGCCTAACGTCTAGGACCTTATTTCGACGTCATCTCGACGTCTTGTGCTGCCTAGGGGGGGAACATGACGGATAATCGCATTACGAAGGGCTGACTCGGCACGACTAAGTGTGCAGGGCGACGAACAGTCCTGTTGTGACGTGCACCTCGGCGGGCCATCCTGGCACGGTGGGCGGTCGTGGGACGACTAAACGTGCATTATGACTAGCTGGTCCTCCCCGAGCTTACAGGTAACACGATCCGGAGCGTTCAGTGCGCTCTGCCACGAACGCACTAAACGTCCTAGCTCAGCGTGAGGACAGGCACATAAATGGCATCGTACTTTCTGATTGGATCTCCTCCAGCAGTGGGCGACGCGCCACATAAGAGAGTGCACTGGACCGGGCGCGACAAGGTCACGTGGCGGTTTTGAGTACTCGCACGCTACCAGATTGTCGCGTCGAGCAGGAACTCAGTTCTGTCCAGAGAGATTTGTGCTGTGGCGCCAGTCTTCTGGCATGAGACAACAGCGAGCTGCTCATTCCTTCCTTTACATAAGTTTGATCTGATATCTACCGCGAGGACCTAGCTGGTTTCCAATGACAATTTTTTGGTTAATCCTGATCGCCAAACAATCTGATCGCTCAAGAAATTAAGAACAAAATAGGACAATATGTTGCTTCTTCTCTACCCCAGTCTCAGGTTAAATCAACATGGACAATATGTATGACGCATTTGTTTACGTCATATGTTAGTTGGTAATGTGTTCGGCATTTTGTGAAGCCCAAGACTGAAGCCTAGATGAAAGCGTGGCTTTTTGAGAAAAGAAACATTGTGGTGTGTGTCTGTTCATACAACCTAGACTACCTTAACGGACGCTGGTCCTTCAGCTGTAGATCAGAAATTTAGCCAGTGCAGTGCAACCTCTAGCACGGGGCCTTTAACGTGCACCAGGCAGTAGTGATAGAAGACCGCACGCCAGTACGATGTTCATCCAGATCGAAACGGGCAGGGGCAGGGATTGAACCCACCATCCCTGGGTTCTGCAGCGCGAGCTTTCACTAGACGTGCTCTGAGTTTGTGTGCGGTAGCCCACTTGGCCACCGGTCGCCCTCGTGGCTTTTTGAGTGAAGGAAAAAGTGGTCATCGTAGTAAAAAAATAAAAACAAATGTTTGCATCAGCGGGAAATTGAACCCAGACCATTTAGATTATTAAGCAAGCGTCTTTCATGACGCTTTTATTCATTGCCTGATTTTGACGAATGAAATAAAATAAACGACGCAGAATGGTAAAAGTCAAGTCATGTCAGCCACTCCGCGGCTTGCGTAGCCATGTTAATAGGGTCTAAACCTCATCACTCTTTCCAGCACAGATACGCAATCAGGTACACCAGCTTGGGTCTTCCACACCTCTACACCGACTTTTAGTGACTGGGGGGATCTGTGGCCCAGTGGTCTAGCGTGCACCAGCTCGGAGCACGTGGAGCGAAAGCTCGCGCGGAAGAATTCGGGATCTGAGCACAATCCCCACCCCTGCCCGTTTCGATCTGGATGAGCATCGTACCGGCGTGCGGTCGTGTATCAATACTGCGTGGTGGACGTTAAAAAATACAGACTAGCGGTTGTACTGCACTGATTAAATGTATCATTTACAGCCGAGAGACAAGTCGCTCGTTCAAGGCAGACTAACTTCAAGGCTGTATAAACATGCCCACAACCAATTTTGTTTATGACTCTCTAAAATATTTATGAACCTGTCGAGCATCAATATCTGCGTAACAAACAGCCATTTAAGACGTGGCCTAAAAGCATAGCCATGTCGTACGGCACATTATCCCGATTCTCCACAGCCAAACACCTAATATCTGTAAATCCAGTGGCAAGGCTTTCTTCGATGTTTGTTTTAGAACACCCCAAAATAATACCCCGTCCCCACAATCTAGAAATGCATTTTCAACTGTCTCCGGTTTTTGGCACGAAAATAGTTTACACTTCACACTTCAAACAATCCTTTCTCCTCATTTTATGTCTTTGCCAGTAAAACTCCGATATGCAATTTAAAGAAAAGCGCTTTAACATATGGCGGCACCACCATTCTCTTAACGCGCTAAAGAACAATCTGCCCAGGGTCCGCAACTTGCGGCTCGATACAATGGCACAGGAAGAGCAACGTCAACAAGTGCTCTGTACAATTGCTTTTTAAAAACACCGCTCAAAAACTCAAAAGAAAACGTGTGTGCAAAACACAAATTGTAGCTTGGACGACTTCGCGCAAAAAGCCGTGAATCCCTCCCACGGGAAAACTAACGGAAGACACCACCAACTCCGGCAAGGCCCTGCCTAGTCGCACCTGACATACAGTGCGGAGAAACGCATAATTCATATCACGTAGAAAAATTAATCGGTTCACCAAATGTCGCAAAAATGAGTGAGCTAATGACGGACCTCCAGAGCGGACGCAGCGAAAAGGTTCGTTCAGCTCGTCGAATAAGACACGGTGCATGCGGAGTTTCTTGACATTCACACGCGAACAGTGCAGTACTTGCAGAATGTAGCATTGTTTGCTCACGAAAAAAAAAATTGCACACCTTCGCACGCGCGAACATGGATGAACCCTTGCCCCTACATCTTTCCGCATTTTCCTGCAGTTCGAGCGTCTGCCTCTGCCAGTAGGGGTCACTGTCATGATAGTTTTCTAGTGGGAACCCTAAACATTAAGTAGGCATTGTTACACTCCTGATATTTTTGAATACGCTAAGCGTAGACTCCCACTCTTCATGTCAAAACCCGAGAAATGTTTTGCGAATGTACCGCGCTTTCACTATATTGCAAAAAAGGTCAACGGTCTTGACTGTCTCAGTTATACTGTTTTATCAACGCAAAAAGAGGCCAATGTCATCCGCGTACGACAGCACTCGTAGATCACAGGCTTGTAACTCAAATCCGCGAATAACTTTGTTCTAAAGTATGCTCAAACAAAAGGATTCAATAAACACACAGAAATGAGTTGCGACAAAGGAAAGCCCTTGCGCACAGCATGAAAAACTGAAATACGTGCACAAACAAATTTGTTGATAATGAGATTAGTGGCGCACCCTTTGTACTTCATGTGTACCCCCAAAAGAACAGAGCCTACATTTATATGCTCCACAATGGTAAACAAAGGCTCGTGTGACACCGGATCAAATTCCTTTTTATGTCAATCCCGAGCATTGCAACACGGCAATGCATTCAATCACAGCACACAAGCATACTCCTAGCGATATGAATATTTGTTACTATAGAGCACCCTTTTATTCCACACGTCAGGTGGGGTCCGACCCTGACTTGTGCTTATCTTAAATACTCCCCTCAAGATACGGTATTCCAAATACCTTTGGTAGTATTTCGGTATCTTCCAAATATATTTCGTCCAGAGTATTTACTACTCTATCTTAATTACATTTCCCACTGTCTTGTACCCAGTATCCCAAATACATTTTTGAACCTTCGAAAATGTCTGTCGTGGGAACAGTCTTAGGAACTATGGATCGTCTGACTCGAGGGTAAAGCTGAACCGATTGCAGACTTGGCGGCGAGCGACCAAACACAGGACAGAAAACAAGGCACGAGCAATACGCAGTCTCCGAATGCCAACAAATGAATAACCAAATAGATAGCCCCCAAGCAGACTTGTGCCTATCTCAAATACTCTACTCAAGATACTGTATCTTAAATACTTTTTGGAGTATCTTGGTATCTTGCAAATACCTTTGACGGAGAGTATTTAATACTCTATTTTAATTACAATTCCGAGTATCTTGTACTCATTATCTTAAATATATTTTTGACATTCCGCCATTTTCCGAGTTTTTCGGTAGGAAGTGGCGTGGGCGTGGCACGAGCAAACGTGAACATTCTTTCGAGCAACCGAATCCTGTTGCTAGCTCCGATTAGCTACGGTGACTTTAACTGAGCCCGTGAAAATATCGCTTTTTGCCGACTGTGACTCATACTTCAGCCCAAAGTTCGTACAATGAAGGTTCTCCCCTCGCCTTCCCAAAGGCGCCTTTTGTTTCTATAAAGTTTCCCCCCAAAAAAATCCTCAAACAAAAGGTGTGCTTTTACGGAAGTAAAGATGCCACCCTGACCCTGAGGCGCAAGCAGACCGGGAAACGACCAACGAGAACAATGCAGACTTGAGTGTCAAGAAAATAACAAATAGAAGAAAATGAGAAGTGGACACACACAAAAAAGTAGACATTTTGTTTCGCTTTTTGTATATTTGACCCTGCTAAGGCAAAACGTCAATTTTTTTTTCTTTGTGTTGTCAGTCCGGCACTTATTGCTCTCGGGAACACTGTCTGTAAGCGAACATTGATAAGCAGAGAACAGTACAGTTACAAAGTGTCCCCCGACGTTGAGTGCTTTTCTGAACGCAACTTACTTGAAGAAGGTGCGACCACTGCCATGGCTATTATGTGGGTTCTCTTTGTTATTCATTCACTCATATCCGTGTCCCAAGTTCGTTTATAGTGAACTCTCCGTATAGGAAATATGTAGTTAAACGATGCGTCTAAGGTGCGCCGCAGGAACGAAGCGCTCTGACCCGTTTGTCACCCCCCCCCCCCCCCCACCTCGGTGTTTACAAAACACAAGGCCTGTGCACATGCCCGCAGGCCTTGTGGCAGGTTCGTGTCATCTTTTTTAATAGAGCGCAAGGCACAGTAATGAAAAAATACAAACAATTAGTGATGTGACGTTAAGTGCCGGATCTCCCCCGAAAGCAGTTGTCAGGGGATGCGAACTTGACCCACTTGCGCTTTTGTGCTGAACTGGGCACTGTGCATGCTGCATTGTTCATGCAGGCCTGAGTGGTAAAAAAAGAGCCCCCTTTCCCCTCACCGGAAACCACGAACTCCAGCCGAATACTGACGCCGCGTTCGGTTAAGTTAGCCGAGCGCAGAGCCATTGTATTTGTTGTCCCCATCCATCTAGTTCTAAAGTTAACCGCTTGGGGCGCCACGGTCTGATCTCCTCCCCAATAGCTAAAGCGACCTCTTTCTTGTTGTCCCAGAAATGTTTTGTAACATCTATCAGTGATATTGTCACGAATGACAAGTGATGAGGCGGCAAATAACTGAGTAAAAGAAAAGTTTAATCGGGCGAACTTGTGCCCTAAATAAAGAAGGAAAACAGAAGATAACAGTAGAGCGTCGCGGGCGTCGAAGTCGGCGTAGAGCAGAGTCGAACGCTGGGGCGAGACTGACCCCAGCTGGCCACGCGGAGCCGCTTTTGTACACGCGTTGGCTTCTGGAGCATTCGGCGTAGAAGGTTCGGTGCCTAGAACATTCTAACCTCGAATCAGCAAGACGGTTCTCGAATTTACCAGAACGTCACATTACAGCGACAACAAAAATGTGCAGCCGCGGCCAGGAATCGAACCCTGGCTTTCTGCGTGGAAGCCACGCGCGATAACCGTTAGGCCACGAGCGCGCTGCCTGCTTGGTCAGCTGCGCTCGCGGCATTACTCCCCCCTTTAAAAAGTGCATCGCCCCGATGCAACACAAAACAAAAAAAAGAAATTCACAGAAAAAGGACAGCAGAATTGCGAGCCGCAGTTCACAGTTCACAGTTCACTGGTCAACGAGAGTGAAAAGTTCTATCGTTCGTAGTACGGCTTCATTCGGACGACGTGCACCACCTCGGGTCGCGGCTGACGTCTTGCAGATGGGCGCGTTCCGTCGGGAAGGACTTCGTAGTTCAAATCGCCGAGGCGTCGGATGATCTTGTAGGGTCCGAAATAGCGTTTCAGAAGCTTTTCGCTGAGACCGCGGCGCCGTATCGGTGTCCACACCCATACCCGATCTCCGGGTTGGAAGTGGACGTCCCGACGACGAAGGTTGTAGCGGTTAGTGTCGACACATTGTTGGGCTTGAATACGGTGTCTGGCGAGCTGGCGGACTTCTTCTGCCCGTTGCGCAACCACCTGGGCGTCGTCACTTCCGTCAACAGCCGGTTCGTGGGGTAACATCGCGTCCAGCATTGTCGTTACTTTGCGACCATGAACCAGTTGGAAGGGTGTCACCCCGGTGGTCTCCTGCACGGCCGTGTTGTAGGCAAATGTGACGTACGGCAACACCTCGTCCCATGTCTTGTGCTCCACGTCGACGTACATAGAGATCATGTCGGCGATGGTTTTGTTGAGTCTCTCCGTCAGCCCGTTGGTCTGGGGGTGGTACGCAGTGGTGCGCCGATGGCTGGTGTGGCTGAGACGAAGGATTTCTTGTGTCAGCTGGGCCATGAACGATGATCCACGGTCGGAGATCAGAACTTCGGGAGCGCCGTGCCTTGGCGGGGAGCTTGCGATGGTCGTCGGGCTATGGCGGCGTAGCTCAACGTCGGTTCCTCCGGTGCCACCGTGGTGACGGGAGCCTCTGGTTGGAGCGCCCGATGCACTTCTTCCCGGACAGCCTCGGCGATGGAAAGGGTTGGCGGACGACTGGCGATTGGCAGCAACCTTCGCAGTTCCTCCCGGACGACCTCACGGATAATGTCACGGATGCCGGGAAGGTCGGTACCGAGGTCGGATCCGGATGTCGCCAGAGTGGTTACGCCGGGGTGTCGCTCGTAGTGTCTGGCGCGTGCAAGTAGGGCACGTTCCATATTCGTCGCCTCCGTGACGAACTCGTCCACAGTTGTCGGGGGATTGCGAATGAGACCGCCGAATATCTCGCTTTTCACACCCCTCATCAGGTGTCGCAGCTTCTTCTCGTCTGTAGCCTGAGGATCCGAGCGGGCACTCAGGCGAAGAACATCCTCGACGAAGCTGCTGATGCTTTCATTCGGGCCTTGGGTCCTTGTTCGAAGGATGTCTTCAGCCCTCTCGCGTCGGTGTTGGCTGGTAAACGTCTTCTTTAGTTCTTGCTTGCACACCTCCCACGAAGTTATAGAAGCCTCGTGGTTCTCCAGCCAGTACCTCGCAGTCCCTTCCAGCGAGAAGTAGATGTTCTGCAAGCACTGATCAGCTGTCCACCCGTTATGACGGGCCACCCGTTCATAGTGTTGCAGCCAGTCCTCGATGTCCTTGTGGGCGTCCCGTGGAAAGGCGTCGGAGTTCTGGGTGCGACTGGCAGGTATACGACGGCAGGAGCGGCCGGGGTCTGCGCCTGGTTTGCCATCGTCGTCTTCTTTGGCTTGGGCTTGTCCAACAGCTGGCCGTACTCAGGATCCTCTCCCTTGATGCGGCGGCTGGTCCGAGTTTCGGGTTCCGCGGAGAGTTGTCTTCTCACCGGGCTCGGAATCGGACTTGCACTGCGGGCTCTTGAAGGGGAACGCTGCACGGGCATGCGGTACCCCGCACCTCCACCAAATGTCACGAATGACAAGTGATGAGGCGGCAAATAACTGAGTAAAAGAAAAGTTTAATCGGGCGAACTTGTGCCCTAAATAAAGAAGGAAAACAGAAGATAACAGTAGAGCGTCGCGGGCGTCGAAGTCGGCGTAGAGCAGAGTCGAACGCTGGGGCGAGACTGACCCCAGCTGGCCACGCGGAGCCGCTTTTGTACACGCGTTGGCTTCTGGAGCATTCGGCGTAGAAGGTTCGGTGCCTAGAACATTCTAACCTCGAATCAGCAAGACGGTTCTCGAATTTACCAGAACGTCACATTACAGCGACAACAAAAATGTGCAGCCGCGGCCAGGAATCGAACCCTGGCTTTCTGCGTGGAAGCCACGCGCGATAACCGTTAGGCCACGAGCGCGCTGCCTGCTTGGTCAGCTGCGCTCGCGGCAATATTGCCACGCGCGTTGCCCATCGAGCGCATGGCCGAATGGTTACCGCGCTTGGCTCTTGCGCGGACGCTCTCGCGCGGAGGCTCCGGGTTCGATACCGGAAAGCCGACTTCTCTTTTATTTATTCCTTCAACTTGACATTCTGGTAAGTTCGAAAATTTTGTCGTCTGATCTAGTTACGAATGTTCTACGCTCCGAACTTTCTACGTCGAATGTTCCAGAAACCCACGCGGGTACAAAAGGTGCTCCGAGTGGCGGTCCGGAGTCAGTCTCGCCCCAGCGGTCGATCTTGCTGTTTCGCCGACATCGACGCCTGCGACGCTAGCCTTTCTGTTTTGTTTCGGGAACAAGTTCGCCCCCTTAAACGTTTAGTTTCTTTAGTTATTCGCCGCCTCATCATTTATCATTCGTGAGAATATCCTGCTCCTTATAGTCGGACTGCATAAAATAGCCCTACGATACTTTTTTTTCCCCCCCCGTTTTGTGTTGTTGCGTGCTAATAAACCATTCTGGTAACCCAGATTTGCGTAGCTGCATAATTGTCGTTGTCAATGACGTCGATACAAATTAAGCAATGCGGTAGTATCTTCAAAAGTAACTGAAATACATTTCTAAGTATTTGTACTCTACTCAAGATACTTTGCAGTGAAAGTAACTTGAGTAGTATTTTAAATACTTTATGAAGCAGGTATTTAGTAACTTAACTTAAATACTTTTATCGAGTATTTTGTCCAACACTGCCCCAAGTGCGCCCTGCCTTTATATGTCCTCCTGTTCGCCTTCTTTTCTCCCTTTTTAACTTGTCTTTGAACAGCTTGTACGCTTGGAACTAGCAAATTGCTGGATGACGTCATCGGGATTTTGCACCTTTTGTCTGAATCTAGAGTGGTTCCGCCAGTGGAAGATTGTGACACCAACGCCTAATGCGGTCACAATGGACCGTATTAGGAAATCGCCGGCTCAGGGGGTTCTGTATGAAAATGCGCGAGCAAGTTTTCGATTCAGCGCGAATACTCTCTCGGCTAAGGAAGCTAGATCCTGCTGGTTTTTTTACCTGTAGTGACCTAGATTGAGCTTCCCCAAAGCCCCTTGTGTACCTATTGAGGCTCCCTAGCTTGTTCATAAGCGGTTTTTCTTTTTAATCTCCCTTCCGAGTGCGAACATTGTCTCATTCTCAGAATCCTCCAACCCAGCTTTCCGCCAGGGGGAGCCAGGGATTGAAAGCGGTTTCGTGGACACTCCATTTGTTACTTGCGTTTCCCTCTTGACCTTCGTAATATTTTTGAACATTTTGAAGGTACAGGCGCTCCTCCTTGCCCTTGACTATAGAAGACAAAATACTCGTTCTTTGTTGTTGAACAGCAACAGTGGTTGCTGTTCTCGAGCCGATGTTTCTCCTGAGCGTGCATGTTTGTCGTTCACTCGCATCAACATGTCTGGCTGGCTGATCGGGACTGAGATATTTCGGTGTAGGGCGTTTCAGTGCGGTCTTTTCGGTGCACGGACTTTCAGTGCACGGACTTTTCGGTTCACGGACATCTCGGTGCACAGACTTTTCGGTGTAGGACATTTCAATGTATGGACGTCTCGGTGCATAGACTTTTCGGTGCACGGACTCGTACGGAGTGCGCAGGAATGACACGGCGGATTTGTTTTCACAAATCTAGAAAACACGACGTAAACAGGCTTAGATACCAACGTGCAGCATAAGGGAAGCGAGATGAGAGGTCCGAAATCTGTCGGCTTGCGATGCACCCAACACGTTTGAATGTTTATTTATTTCCGGAATCAACCGAAATGGAGACAGGGACTAAAGGCGTGAAGCCTGACAAGGTCTCTGTCCCCAATGCAGCGCTTTCCAGCGGCACACAGTTCACAAAGTTAACGCTTAGTAGTAAACAAAATATTAATTCTAGGATTATACCAGAAAAACAGCTAGTTATTACATACAGATTCAGATAATAAGGGGTTACCACTGCCCACCATGAGTGTCCTGGGATCCCTTTTAAATTTACTAAAAGTGTTATAAAAAAATCTATGTGGTACTTGTCATACTCCTCATATCGCCATAATGCCACGCGCGTCGCCGAGCGAGCGTGTGCGTGGCCGAGTGGTCACCGTGCTTGGCCTTCGTGCGGAGGCCCCGGCTTCGGGGACGCCGCATCAACGCGTCAAATCTCGCAAGAAACCTTCTTCTAGAAAGTGCGTAGGAATGACACGGCGGAAGCATAAAAATAATTACTGGGAACCATGTTTATTTCTACGCTGACTACGAGAACCAAACAGCGATAGCAGACGACAGAGTCGAAACGACTTTCAGTACTGAGCTTTTCGGCGTTGCCGCTACGCGGCGTCGATTTCGCTGGAGTCGCCAATACTCGACGACTTAGACTACCACTATGAACCGTTTGATGAGCTTAGTCATGATGAGTCAGTAAGTTTTAACGACCACTGATTGGAATTTGAAGCTCATAAATGTATAAATAAGTATGTGCTCTTGAAATCAGAACGTAAACCAGTGACAAATCCCTGGGTAATGAGAGAAGCTATTCACCTAAAGAGAAAGGTTGGGCGGTGCAGGTCAAAGTATCGTCGTGCACCAAGTTCGGCATTATTGAATAATCTGTCGGCTTTTAGCACAGAACTGAATTATTTGTAAAAGGAATGAAAGTACACGTTTTATAGCGTCACAACGCAAAAATGTATCCGTGAATCGTCGCAAAAGATTTGGAGACATTTGAGAGCAGCCAGGAAAACAGTCAAAGAGATAAATACAGAACCGGGTATTGTAAACGACAAGCTAGGAATAGCAACCAACTTTAACGAGTACTTTGCAAACGTACAGTTTAGAATATCTCCTGAAATGTTAGTGGCTGATGACTGCCATATCGGTTAAGGTCAGGAGGCCGGTTTAAGGAAACTGTTCCATAAAATATAGGAGGGAGAAAAGCAGCAGCCATGTCAGCCGGTTGTCGATTCGAAAGCATGACACGCACCACTGTCATGACAGCGTGCTGTCCGAAAGTCCTCTTCTTCTACTACAACACATCATAACACGCCACTGTTTTTGTTCTTTTTTTTCTTTGAAGAGCGAGTAGTGTTACAGCTCATGGATATACCTCAGTGCTCGTGACGCAATTGTCAGTCTCTGGCTGCTCCACGACACGTTCACTTCTTTTTGTCACTTGACGGACCTGACGATGCAGGCTCTGAAGGTCCGTTCACACACTTGCGCTTGACTCCGACCGACCGAGACAAGACCGGTTTTTAAGCCTTTTGTGACAGCTTATGACAGGCTGCATTGCTGCACATCCTATTCACTTCGTGGTTGCAATTCGAACGCCAGTGTCAATGCAGCTGTAAACGGTCCGTCACTATCTTTGGCGCACCCTTGTGTGTTCAGACACTTAAGCAAATTTTGCCTCATGGCGCGAATAGCAAACACTAACAATAAAGTGTAGCAATGTTTTGCTCCTTTTCTTTTTGTTTGTGAAAGGACATCTGTTATAGAAATACGCACCGATCAAGAATCGGTGGCATCACCTACCTTCATTTCCTCGTTGACGTCTTCTTCTAAACTCTGCGCACAATTAATGCGTTTATCGAAAATTACGCCTCAGCAATGTTTCAAGACTGAAAACTTTAGATTCGTACAATGTCATTTCATCATCATTATTAGAAGTGGCGCCGCAGGTCTTGAAGAGATGGGCGACTTGCCTTTCTGCAGCGCCGCGGCTATCCTGACATCAACTTAATATCAGTATTAATATTAAAAAAAAACTACCGAAAAGAAAAACAATTTCCAAAGTTCGGCGATGGTGTATTTAGAGCTGTCGTGGTGGTAACTTTTACTTGAGATAGAGGCTATATGTTTATTCATTTTATATTTTCAAGGTGTATATTCTATTTTAGTACAAAGTATAAGCGACATTTATGAATAAAATGATAAAACATAATTACCAACATTTAAAATAAAGTAGAAATTTTCTTTTTCTCTGAGAAGAAAAAAAAAAAAGAGAAAAGAGGACAATACAAAGGCCCAGAAAAGACACAAGAGCTGTGACACGAGACACAGAAACACAGTCTCCATTTTATTTATTTTTTATCAGTTATTAAAGAAAAAAAAACACAAGACTACGGTGGCTAGAAGAGAAGGTGTCAGCATCGGCGCGCGACAGAAGGAGCAGCCGGCCAGGATGCAAACGTGGCGCTGCTTTCGACACTTAGATGCGTCATTTGCTTGCGTCCGCTGCGATTCTGGTGCTTTCTTGGTCTACGAGTAAGTATCATGTGCGATATGCGCTCCTTAAGATAGTTTTGAGAGTTAAATTATGTTGATTTTGGACATCTGGCTAACGTAGCACAAGAATAAACCTGCCCAAGCTTTTGTCGTCATCGTCGTCGTCGTCGGGAACGGCGAAGAAGGAGGTTTTTTTCTCTTCCTTTCTCGGAGAAGCGATAGGGATCGGTAGCCGGTGTAACAATGCTTGCAGCATTGTTACACCGGCAGAAAAAACAGGGAAGTAGTCCTTCGGAAGGTGGCTGACCACTTTCGGCAGTCAGGTCTTTCACTCCTCCTCTCGGACAAGGAAGGATTGTTCACTGTACTTCCAGACACTCTATTTGAAGATAAGGCCACCTTGGCCATGAACAAGAACTTTAAGACTTCAGAGACACCACCTGCCAAGGCCAAGGCAAGGGCCGTTGCGTTGCTGGGGCAGTTCAAGCTCGATGCTTTGGCTAAACGGGTGAAGCAGTGCAAGGTAAACGTCCTGGAGATTGCCTTCTCGGCCAAGACCCACAAGATCGAGTGCCCCTTCAGAGCGATTGTTACTGAGAGAGCTAGCTGGCAAGCTCAAATGAGCAGCTTTCTACAAATACACCTGAGTGGCCTAGTTCCTGAGGATCCTCACAAGGTGAAGAGTTCTACTTACCTTGTAGAGGTGTTGGGGAAGAACCTCACCGGAGCAAACAACGCGTTCTCTGTGGACGTTGAAGAACTTTTTTACTCCGTACCACACGATGAACTTTTGGTCACCGTCAGAGAACTGATTGAAGCATCGGGTACTGTTGCATTCCAGAACACGTGTGGAGTACACACTGACTCCTTTCTGGAGGTGCTTACCTGCTACCTAAACTCCACCCTCGTCTGTTATAAAGACAAAGTTTATTTGCAGAGACGCGGGATTTGTATCGGGTCCAGTGTTGCACCGGTACTGTGCGAAACCTATCTCGCGAAGTTCGACTGCACTATTTCACAGGCTTTGACTGACGTCCCTCTTGTCAAGATCTGTAGATATGTGGATGACTTTGTCGTTTTCGTTAGCGTACCCCCTCAAACTCGCCTGGACTCTGTTGCCCAGTCTGTCCGACAAGGTTTTGAACGGTGCTCGAACCACTTACGTTTCACGATCGAGTTGCCGGCGGACGGTGCACTGCAGTTCTTGGATTTACGTTTGACCTTCAATGGTTCCGACCACATCTGTTGGATGTACTCGCCGCGAACAAAAAAGGCAATAATACCATTCGACTCGGCGCACTCTAAATTAGTCACAAGGGGTATCGCCAACCTATGCCTCCGCTCGGCTTTACAAAAGTTATGTCCCCATGCCGTACGCGAGAGCTTCGACCTTCAGCTACATCGCCTTGAACTTTCGGGTTTCCCTCCTTTTCTGGTGAGAGGAGTGGCCGAATCCCTGCTTAAGAAGATGAAAAGTCCTGACACGGAAACTAGGAAAAGGCCAAAGAAGTTTGAAGTGCTACCCTACGTTCACAGGATCTCTCACAATCTGAAACGTGTAGGAGCAAAATTCAACGTTGACGTTGTCTTCACGGCCCCCTGCAAACTATCTAAACTCTGCGCAATGTCAAGCGGGACCAAACCTAGGAACGGCCCCTGTGACACGAGGCATGCCAAGCAGTTTGTGCCTTGTGTTAAGGAAGTCGTCTACGAGATCCCTCTCAGCTGTGGCAGAGTCTACGTGGGACAGACTGGTCGCTGTTTGAACGACAGGCTGCGTGAGCACGCGGCCTCGCTCGGCAGTGGTCACGGTTCCCATCTACCTATACACTGCAGGGGTTGTGGGTGTTCTCCTGCGTTGCACAACACAAAGGTGGTGGGACGCATGAGGGGCAAGTTGGAGAGAGATTATGGAAGCGGCCGGCTTGCCTGTGGACCAGATCACTGCATTAGTGTCGCCTCAGTGCATCTGACCAGCAGGGAATTACAATTTCTCAATTGTGACCGCCCTTAGTATTCTGGGGGGCTATGTTGCGCTTTTTGGACTCCCAGGAGACTAGGGAGAGGGAAGTGACGTCAACAATGCAGCAAATGCAGATTGGATGTTGATTTTGTTTTCTTCTGTCAACATCCAATCTGCGTTTCTCTAGTCGTTGACGTCACTTCCCTCTTCCAAGTCTCCTGGGAGTCCAAAAAGCGCAACATAGCCCCCCTGTACACGCGATCTGTAACGTGGTGCGAACGTGGAGTGTACGCAGCGCGTGACCTTATTGTTTTCTCGTGCCGCTGCCATCATTTTAATATTTTTTTTTTAATATTTATTCTGGTCACGCGTTTTGCAACGTCCTTCTAGTGCCGCTGTTTCTTTCTTTATTAGCATTTATCTCTTTTGAAAGAGAAAGAAGTGCTTGCGCAGGCCACTGTGCGCGCGTGGAATTTATAGTAAACCTTTGGTTGTTAGTCAGCGTATGTTCTGTGTCCTTCTTCTACTTTGCGTCCTGTCCCTTTTGCGCTGTTTCTCATTATGTCGTTCAACCAACCAGCCCAGCAAGGTATTCTGTTATAGCGCACACAAGAGTAACTGCATAGGCTCTGCTTGCAGAGCCAGAGTATCGCGTTCCTTTTCCTTTCGCCGCCAACTTCGTATTGGCGGAGAAGTGCTCACATGCACCGAGCTAGATCCGACGTTCGTGCGGGAAAGCGACCTTGCAGGCGCCGAGTTGTGGGCGGATCATGTTTCTCACATTGCGTTTGCGAAATCTACACACTACACTAAGATAGAACAAACTGGAAGGTTCTTTGACTGTTCAACATGATGTGGAGCCACTGGATACAGTATAATCGCGTTGTTTTATAACACGAGCGATGTTTTAAAAGATGTTTTCAAAGTCTGGGAAGAAGACGCAACGGAGGACGATCGCGTAGCTAGCGCATCCGGGGCTCTTGCAGAAGCGACGGTCGCTTCCCGCAGTGCGGCTATAGTGCTGCCTTGGATCCAACATGGCCACCCTGAAAGCACCATTGCGGTGCTCTGCTCCGCAAGGCGGAGCATGTACAGTTACTCTAGCGCGCACTAGCTCAGAGCACGTGGAGCGAAAGCTCGCGCTGCAGAACCCAGGAATCCTGGGTTCAATCCCCACCCCTGCTCGCTTCGATCTGGATGAGCATCGTACCGGCGTGCGGTCGTGTGTCACTACTGCGTGGTGCACGGTGAAGGCCCCAGGCTAGCAGTCGTACTGCACTGGCTAAATTGCTCATCTACAGTGACAATGTCGACATGTTCTGGCAGACTAAACTCCTGCTGTATAAACCAACTAACGACTAATTTGTTTTTTGTTTTGTTTTTTCTCGCAGAAACGTATCCCGTGGTGCATCCGAGAGAAAAGCAGTGCGCTTGACGTTTTGCCATCGCGGTAGTCTACTGGACGCATGGCGCAATCTTTCCGGGAAGAGCACCACAAACGAGCACTTCTAGCGAAGTGAACGAGCCTTCCCCTGCACGGCGTCTATAGGCACCTGCATGTATGTATGTATTTATGCGGGGCTTGCTCTTTGCAACGAGCGTCATCTCAGAGCCGATGAGCGTGCCACTTATCGCCGTCATGATATACTAGGGCGCCGCCGCACACAGAGCAAGCTGGGCGATGATGACACCTCCCCCTTCTAGCCACCGTAACAGGACCTGTGACTTCCTGAAACGTCACCGGAATCGCCTTTCGAGAATCATCGGCACCTACTGAGAAAGTTTTCTGGCCCTCTAATTTTTTCTCAGCCTTTATCAACTCCGAAACCCACGGCAACACCCCCCACGACTAACAGTCGCGGCACGACTAAACGCGGATTAAACCGGAGCATCGCAACAGGACTGGCAGCCACCCTACGACTAAGCGCGGATTACGCCGGAGAGCCTCAACACGACTAAAGGGAGAAAATATCGGAAAGCCGCTGCAATGACCCCTGTGACTAAACGCGCATATTATACCGGTTAATACCAACGCGACAAGTCCAACGAGTCATGAGATCCATAGCGGGTAACATACAAGGTCGTTCTTATAGCCCCATCCCTGGCAAATAGCGAGCGCTCGCCGAGTGCATTCCTGTACCGCATGCTAGATGCAAGGGATCTTTCCCTGTGCCGCATGTTGATCTGGAGCCGGTAGAGCGCTCGCGATGGGACGGCACACGACCCGCCTGGTCCATCCGCAAATAAACTCGTGCACTCGTAAATCATGGAGGCGCACTGCAGGTGACGACCGCCACGCTAAATATCAAGCACAGATGTCACTGTCGACGTAAGCAAAAGGTGCTGTGTGAACCGGCCTTTAGAAGTTCTTCTTTATATATGTGTATGTTGTGTACGGCGTGTCCCAAAAGAACATATGCAGTGTTGTTTTTACCACAAAACTAAAATGGTGTAACCAAGAGAAGGACGACTGAAAACCTCGGAGTGGCTGCTAACGTGGAACGTTTAATCCACTAGCCCTAGCCTTTTATGTCCCGGTTGTCGTCTCGAGGACTCGTGCGAGCACCCGCGCGCTAGGCGGTGTTGCGGTGACGTAGCATACCATTTGTGCCCGCGACATGGGCCGGCGCGCGTGCACACGCCGGTTACGATGACGTAGCATTCCCTCCCCCTTATAAGTTCAAACTGTCCGGTGGTTTCCGCTTGCGTGTCGAACGCCTGGGCAAAGCTGGCTGTGTGGCCGGCTCAACTGGCCCGAAGTCACCGTGCTCGTAATCAGCCCCGTCACTGGAAGTGGCCCCATCTTCCTATGTCCACTGCTGCTCTTGCTCACCCGTCTCCACCTTGCCTTCGGCCTCTTGTGGGGTATGTGTACCGCCCCGTCGACGCAGTTGGTCCAGGTGACGCCGCTGTTGTCCACCAGGTGTATCCAGGGGGACCATGCGCGTTCCTTCAGTCGATATCACCATCCCTGGTAGCCACCTTTGCTCTGGCTGAAACTGTCGCGACCAAACGCGCCTTCCTGGAGTCAGTGACACCTAGTGCTCGAGGTATCCAGTAGCCAGTCAACCTCGATCTGGGTTGAAAGCCCATCAACCTCTCTGGCAGTGACTTACCGTCATTTGTTGGCGTCGACCTGTATCGAAATAAAAACTTCGAAATGCAGTTCTGCAGGGTGCCTTCCTTGTTTTTCTTCAAGCATATATTCTTTAATAGTGCGCACCGCGCGTTCCGCTAGCCCATTCGATTGTGGGTGATATGGGGCTGTTGTCAGATGACGCACATGGTTGTCGTGTAGGAATCGTGCCATCGCTCCACTGGAAACTTGCGGACCGTTATCCGATACGCAGTGTGTGAGGCAAACCAAAGCGCGCGAAGATTCCCCTTAGTACGTCGATTGTCGTGTCAGCTGTTGCTGTCTTCATTGGTACAGCCTCAATCCACTTCATCTCTGCATCAACAAGTACAAAAACCATGCACCCTTCCAGTGGACCGGCAAAATCTATGTGCCGGCGGCACCAGCGTTTGTTGGTCTCTGGCCATTTTGAAGGAAGCTGCTCCACAAGCATCGGTAAACGCTGCACGCACTGTGGGCAGTTTTGCACCAATTTCTCTATGTTCCTGTCTAGTCCTGGGTACCAAAAGACTGTTCGAGCGAGACCTTTCATGGCCGAGATTCCGGGGTGAGTGTCGTGCAGCTCCCTCAGCATTACCGTCCGCGCAGCCTCTGGCAGAACAACGCGATGGCCCCAGTAAATCAGATTATGGCTCACCGAAAATTCATCTCTGCGTGACAAATACGCCAACAGTGGCTGCTCCTCTGCGCTTAACCTTGACGGCCACCCACCCTGGATCCATTTCTTCACTTGCTTAAGTTTCTTGTCGTCCTTGGTTAGGGTTGCCATCTGCTGAGCCGACAAAGACCTGTCATCTAAACCACGTGTATACAGTACATACTCCATGGGCTCTCTATCTCTAGCGTTGTCAATATTAGACCCTGGCACGGTGGACCCCGGCAACGGCAAGCGACTTAGAGCGTCGGCATTCCCATTGTTCTGTCCTTTCCGATACTCGATGTTGTGCTGGTATGCCGTGAGGAGGAGCGCCCACCTCTGAACTCTGGCTGCCGCCATTTTCGGGATAGCTTTCTCCGGGTGAAACAACGCCGTCAGAGGTTTGTGGACTGTCACCAGTGTGAAGCGATTGCCGAAGAGATAATCTCTAAACTTCGTCACTCCAAACACCAACGCCAGCCCCTCTTTTTCTAGTTGGGAATAATTGAGTTCAGTCTGTGACAGTGTCCTTGAACGAAACGCTATCGAGTAGTCCTTTCCGTTGCAGCGATGCGACAAGACAGCATTCAAACCGTCGGGTGAAGCGTCGCACTCTAGTCGCAACGGTTTCCGAGGGTCGTAATGAACCAGAAAATCGGCCTCTGTCATGGCACGTTTCGTTTCTTGGAAGGCGTTTTCCTGCTCCACCCCCCACTTCCATTGCGTTCCCTTGGCCAGCAATCGATACAAGGGAGCCAGCGTGGTTGAAAGGTTAGGCAAAAACTTCGCGTAATAGGTCACTAAACCCAGAGAGGATTTTAGCTGGCTCAGAGATGTTGGCCTTGGCGCTCCTGTCACCACCTCGAGATTGTCCCGTTGAGGATGAAGCCCTTTCGCGTCATCTTATGTCCCAGAAAAGACACTTGCTTCTCCCGGAACCGAAACTTGCCTTGGTTGAGCTTGAGTTCATTGTCCCGGAGTCGCTGAAACACCTGTCGGAGCGTCGAGGTGTCATCCTCCTTCTCGGCGACAAAGATATCACCCAAGTATACCTTAACACGAAGCAGTCTCTGCAGGAACGATTCGATGTGTCGTTGAAAGAGCGCTGGGGCGGACGCGATGCCGAAGGCCAGTCGGTTGTAGCAGTACAGGCCCTGGTGTGTGTTCAGCACTGCCATCTTCTGAGCCTCCTCGTCGAGAGGAAGCTGATTGTACGCGTTGCGTAAATCCAGTGTGCTGAAGACCTCTTCGTAGAGCGACGCAAAGATATCGTCAATCTTCGGCAAAGGATAGCGCTCCAAGTGTGTCGCAGGATTTACAGTTACCTTAAAATCTCCACACAGCCTTATGTCACCATTTTTCTTCGCCACCGGCACGACGGCTGTGGCCCACTCCAAAGTGCGGATCGGGGAGAGCACTCCCTCCTTTACTGGGCGATTAATTTCCACCGAAACTTTATCTGGAAGTGCGTAAGGCACCGGTCGCGCTTTACAGAAGCGGGACATTGCGTCGTCTTTTTTGGACAGCTTAACAGGTGCTCCTTTGCAGCAGCCCAGCTTCTCCTCGAAGATGTCTGCAAATTCGTCAAGGAGTTTCGGAATGGAAGCTTCGGCGCGGACCATGTTAACAGTGGGACCCAATCCCACATTTAGAAGAGACACACCAGCATTTTGAAACGCCTGAATTGTGTTCTGGCCGCACACTAGAGGTCCTAGAAAGTCCACAATGACCAACACGCTGTTCACCAGTGCTTGACCGTGTTGTACCTTCATGGCAATTCTGCCAACAACCGGTAGTGGCCCGACGAAGCACGAAAGGCGAAGGGGAGTCTTCTCCAGCGCGGGCCACCACTTGCGATGCTTTTTGAAGACGCTCATGGGTATTACGCTCACTGGTGAACCAGTATCAACAAGCATTCGTAGCTTCCGGCCTTCCCAAAGCAAATCCTCTTCCATCGGTTGAACCACGTCTCTGCTGGCTGAACTGAGTGCAACCAGGACTGAAAGCATCTCTTCCCCGCTCGCTTCCTTGTCAGAGTCATCCAGCGAACATGCTCCTTCCAGGTTGGTGCGACCGGACTTGCACGTTCTCGCCAACTGGCACTTCTTCCCACACTTGTGACACACCGTTCTGCGGTGCCGACATTCTTCCGCTGAGTGATAGGCTTTACACCTCCAGCAAGAGGCACGCGTACCTGCTGCGCTGTTGCCTCATCTGGTAAGCCCCTGATTACTCCGACGAGTTCGGACAAAATGTGTACCACCCCTTGCGAAGCTGTCTTCCGCATCGCCTGGACGCTTTCGCCGGCAGTCTTGGACGAAATTGCAAACTCTTCCGCCTCTTCCAGGCTCAATGTCTTACGTGTAAGCAAAAACCACCGTGCGTCATCATCCCAGAGGCCACAAATGATTCGGTCTCGAAGCATCCGGTTAAAAGTCTCACCAAAATTGCGATCCTTGACGAGACGCCGCAAGTCTGCGATGAAGTCCCGAATGTTCTCTCGTTCCTCTTGCGTACGTGTAAAAAATGAGTAGCTCGCTAAAATCTCGTTGGCTTGGGGATTGTAGTAGTCCTCGAGGTGACTTCCGACAACCTCGTAGGTTAGGCTGTTGATGGCCTCCGACTGACAGCGTCCTTGCAAGACTCGCACTACATTGTCGCTCAGTGATGACACCAGGAGCGCCCGACGCTTCACAGGGTCCGTGACGCCGTGTCCCTCGAAGTAGGCTTCCAGGCGGACACGGGAGGTGCTCCAGCTACTCGTCATTTCTTCGAACGTAGACGGTCGGGAACCCATCTTGACTCCTTCGTCCTTCAGCGCGCCCGCATGTCGCCAATTAATCCTCGTCTCCACTGAAGTAACCGAGAAAAGGCCGACTGAAAACCTCGGAGTGGCAGCTAACGTGGAACGTTTAATCCACTAGCCCTAGCCCTTTATGTCCCGGCTGTCGAGGACTCGTGCGAGCACCCATGCGCTAGGCGGTATTGCGGTGATGTAGCATACCATTTGTGCCCGCGACACGGGCCGGCGCGAGTGCACACGCCGGTTACGATGACGTAGCATAAACTACGTATTGCCGAACGCTCATTACTTCCCCAGTTGTAGCGACACCGATCTGAACCGTTTTGAAACATGGTCAAAGCGCTAAAAAGACGAACACAAAAGAGAAGACAAACCGGGTGCCAAAGATTCAGAACTTACCAATATCTTTTACAAACGTTATAAGCGATTTTCTGACACTTTCAATAGGAATAGATGGGGCCTGCTTTCGTCCATTTCCTCTAACTTTCGCCATTCAGCTTTATGTATTGTCACGAATGACAAGTGATGAGGCGGCGAATGACCGAGTAAACTGAACGTTTAATGGGGCGAACTTGTGCCCAAAAATAAAAGGAAAAAACAGAAGATGAGAACAAAGCGTCGCGGGCGTCGAAGGCGGCGAAGCAGCAGGATCGAACGCTGAGGCGAAACTGACTGCAGATCGCCACGCGGAGCCCATTATGTACGCGTGTTGGCTTCTGGAACAATCGGCCATGAACGTTCGACGACTAGAACATTTGGAACTCGATCAGACGAGAATGATCTCGAACTAACGAGAACGTAATGTTGAAAGAATAAATAAAAGAACATTCCACTGACTGGCATCGAACCTTGACTTTCCGCGCGACAGCCAATCGCGGTAACCATTCGGCCACGCACGCGGTCGCTCGCCGACGCGCGTGGCATTACTCCCCCCTTTAAAAAGGCATCGTCTCGATGCCACGTGAAAGGCAGCAAAACAGAGCAAGACAAACAAAATAATGGAAAAAAAACGGAGTCTGGCAAAACGCAATCCTATCAAGCATTGCACAAGATCACAGTTTGCAGTCTTATCGCGCGTAGTACGGCTTGAGGCGCACGACGTGGACGACTTCCGGACGTGGAGGGCAGCGTGATGAAGTCCGTGTTCCGTTGGGCATGACCTCGTATTTCAGATCCCCGAGTCGACGAAGTACCTTGTAGGGTCCGAAATACCGCTTTAGAAGTTTCTCGCTGAGACTACGCCGGCGAATCGGTGTCCAGACCCATACTCTCTCTCCGGCCTGGAAGTGTACGTCCCGACGACGAAGGTTGTAGCGGCCAGTGTCGACACGTTGCTGGGCTTTAATCCGGTGTCTGGCGAGCTGACGGACTTCTGCCCGTTGGGCAACCACCTGGGCGTCGTCGCTTCCGTCGACAGCCGGTTCGTGGGGTAACATCGCGTCCAGCATTGTCGTTACTGCGACCATGAACCAGCTGGAAGGGTGTCACCCCGGTGGTCTCTTGCACGGCCGTGTTGTAGGCAAATGCGACGTACGGCAACACCTCGTCCCGTGTCTTGTGCTCCATGTCGACGTACATAGAGATCATGTCGGCGATGGTCTTGTTGAGTCTCTCCGTCAGCCCGTTGGTCTGCGGGTGGTACGCAGTGGTGCGCCGATGACTGGTGTGGCTGAGACGAAGGATTTCTTGCGTCAGCTGGGCCATGAACGATGATCCTCAGTCTGAGATCAGAACTTCGGGAGCGCCGTGCCCGAGGACGATGGACTCGATAAAAAACTTGGCGACTTCCACAGCAGTCCCTGCAGGAAAGGCTTTCGTTTCGGCGTACCGCGTGAGGTAATCTGTGGCGACGATAATCCATCTGTTTCCTTGCGTCGATGGTGGGAAAGGACCGAATAGATCCATTCCGATCTGCTGGAATGGTGCGCTCGGGGGAGCAATCGGCTGCAGGAGACCTGCCGTCTTCGTCGGCGGTTTCTTGCGTCGCTGGCATTCGTGACACGACCGTGTGTAGAAGTGAACGGTCTTCGGCAGCTTGGGCCAGTAATACCTTTCACGAATTCGGGCCAGCGTACGGCTGTAACCAAGGTGTCCGGACGTCGGGCCGTCGTGGCAGGCTTGGAAGATCTCCGCTCTAAGGTCGGAAGGGATTACCAGCAGCCACGGCGTGCTGTTGTCTCCGAAGTTCTCCTTGTAAAGTACACCTTGTCGGAGGACGAAAGTCGGCAGGGCTCTCGCGAAGACACGGGGGACAGTACCCCCTCGTCCTTCGAGGTGCTCGATTAGCGCGCGAAACTCACGATCGTCTCTTTGACGTCGCGCCATGTCGTCGGTGTTCACTGCGCCTAGGAAGCACTCGTCGTCATCGTCGTCGCTGCTACCGGAAGATGTCTCGACAGGGGCTCTGGACAGGCGATCGGCGTCGCTGTGCTTGCGGCCTGACTTGTAGACCACAGCTATGTTGAACTCCTGCAGTCGGAGACTCCATCGAGCGAGACGTCCTGACGGGTCCTTTAGGTTCGCAAGCCAGCAGAGCGAGTGGTGGTCTGTGACAACGCGGAAAGGGCTCCCGTACAAGTACGGGCGAAACTTCGCGATTGCCCAGACGACTGCAAGACATTCCTTTTCAGTCGTGAAGTAATTTCTCTCCGCTTTGGACAGTGTTCGACTTGCGTAGGCGATGACTCGCTCGGTGCCTTCTTGCACTTGAACCAGTACCGCGCCAAGTCCTTTGTTACTTGCGTCCGTATGAATCCCGGTTTCCGCGTCTTGATCGAAGTGTCCAAGAACAGGAGGAGTCTGCAGTCGTTGCTTCAACTCGTCGAATGCGTGCTGCTGCTCCTCGGCCCATTCAAACTTCTCGGCGTCTTTCGTGAGTTTAGTGAGCGGTGCGGAAATCCTTGCAAAATTCCGAACAAAGCGTCGATAGTAGGCACAAAGACCAAGGAATCTTCGCACAGCCTTCTTGTCTGTGGGCGCTGGAAATGCCGCGACGGCGCGAGTCTTCTCGGGGTCTGGACGGACGCCTTCGTTACTAACCACGTGACCTAGGAATTTCAGTTCGTCATAGGCGAACCGGCACTTTGACGGCTTGAGGGTGAGTCCGGCGGTATTTATGGCATGGAGAACAGCTCGGTGTCGTCAAAAGTGCCCGTCGAAGTCACTTGAAAACACTACAACGTCGTCAAGGTAGACGAGACAGCTCTGCCACTTCAGTCCTGCCAGTACAGTGTTTTTGACACGCTGGAAAGTTGCTGGCGCCGTGCATAGTCCGAAGGGCATACCTTGAACTCGTACAATTCATCCGGCGTGACGAAAGCTGTCTTCTCTCCAGGGTGTCGAACCGAACCTGAACCCGAATCGAAAACCGGATCAAAACCATTTTTTTCGACCGAACCGGTACAAAACCGAAACCGAAATTGAACGCTTCAAATTGAACCCGAACCGGAACGAAACCATAATCTGATATGGCGGTTACCGGTTTAACGAAAGCTGTTCAGGGCCAATTTTGTCAATATTGATCTTAATGGGAAAGGTTGCAGGCGTATTTCTTTCTTATAATGTCAAGACTAATCCTAGATACTGTCAGATATTTTTACATTTCGTTTTTATTGCATTAGTAATGGAAAATGCATCATCATTACAAGCAGAGACACAAAGAGACCGCGTAGTCAGCGAGCTCGCTCAGTTCCCGCCTCTACTTAGGCATCTGGAGAGCTTCAACTTTCCGTTGTTTCTTGGATTGACCCCGGCGGCGCTGTAGCGGCAGCGGCGATTTCAAAGCACCGCTTGGCCGCTTGGCTACGAACTGTCCAAGTGTCGGATCGGATTGCGCCACTCTAAGCACGAAGGCCTACGCATCCGCAAATGTTTGACGTCACGATGAACCGCAGTTGCTGTCGATAAGCCATTTAGCCAATCTAGCACCGAAAGCATTCCCCGTGACCTTCCAACAAGAAAATAAATTTTTTTTTGTATATTCTTTTTTGTAGATTTGTCAAACTAGCAAGGTTAGCATGTCGCCTGTTCAACCATTTTCTCATTTTTGTGTGAAGACCTCTTTCATCGTCTTCAACTGAGCATTCGAGAAACGTCGTTCGCTGTGGTGGCATTACCGGAACTTTGTGCGGTGGCCGACAAGTAGTAGAAAACATGTACCAACTCGGCCACCTGTCAATCAAAGCCCCCAAGGGGGCGGGGCCAGCCCCGACCAATCACAGAGCCGCAGGGCGGGGCCTCTTCCCTCTCTCCCATCCCAGGGACCAATGACAGGGCATGGGCGTTGGCCAGTCACCAATCGGAGCTCGCCCGGGTAATGCCCCCCGAGGTACGCGGTACAGGTGTGAGGTCACGTACCTCAAACCTCAGACCTCAAACCTCAAACCACAAGCGTGGTTGACCAGGTGTTGACAGCTGCGGCCATCATCTGATAACAACCACGTGATGTCACAGGGTCCGAGCTTCGTCCGACAGAGGGCGATATAGGACAGAGGGCGAAAAAGAAAACAGACAGCTCTGGCTGGCATTTCTGGATATCAAGGGTGCCTATGACAATGTGAACCAAAAAACTCTGTGGGACATAGTGGAGAGCTTAAACCTAGATGGACTAACAGCAATATTAAGGAACATTTACAAAGATAATAAGGTGATTATACCATGGGAAGGAAAGGCAACGGGGAAAATAGAGATAGGACGAGGCCTTAGGCAGGGGTGCCCGTTATCGCCTTTGCTGTTTATGTTGTATCTGAGAGGATTGGAGGATAGACTAGAGAAGAGTGGGCTTGGATTTGACCTTTCGTACAGTAAGCTAGGCCAAACAATTCAGCAATCCTTACCGGGACTGATATATGCGGATGATATCGTACTAATGGCTAACAACAGGATAGATTTGCAGGAATTAATGAGCATCTGTGGTAGGGAAGGAGAGGAATTAGGTTTAGAATTCAGTAGTGAAAAATCAGCAGTCACGATTTTTAACAATGATGATGTTGAGAGACTGAAGATACAGAATATTACAGTTGAGAGAGCTAGTAAATACAAGTATCTAGGAGTATGGATATGTGGTGGTGCAAAATATCTCAGTCAGCATGAAAAGTATATAATAGGTAAGGGCAACAGAAATGCGGCTGTAATGAAAAATAGAGCACTTTGGAATTACAACAGATATAAGGTGGTGAGAGAGATTTGGAAAAGGGTCATGGTGCCTGGCTTGACTTTTGGAAACGCAGTGCTATGCATGAAATCCGAAGTGCTGCAAGACTAGAAATAAAACAGCGTGGAGTAGGTAGGCTGGCTTTGGGGGCACATTGCAAAACACCAAACCAGGGAGTACAAGGAGACATGGGATGGGCGTCATTTGAGGGCAGGGAAGCTGTGAGCAAGACAGAATTTGAGGATCGGTTGAGGCAAATGGGTGGGGAGCAATGGGCACGAAAGGTTTTCAGCTATTTATACATGAGGATTATAGACACAAAATGGAGACAGCGCACTAGGAAATTAAGAGGAAAGTTTTTAGGCCTATAGTGGGGTTACGGAAGAGCAGGTCTCAGTTAAGAAGAAAGTTAAGGCCTCAGAAAGAGATCGGTGGCTAGTGGGAATGCAAACAAAGAAGGCTCTGGAAGGCTATAGATTAAACAAAACAGTTATTGCCAAAGAAAGCATTTATGACGATTCTAGGGGAAGCTCATTGTCCTTTGAGGCAAGGACAGGTGTTTTGCGAACCAGAACATACAGAGCGAAGTACCAGGAAATGGACACAGTGTGCGCTGCTTGTGGAGAGGAGGACGAGACGGCTGAGCACTTGATACTCTACTGTAAAGGGCTTCACCCTATGCATACCGAAGACAACATAGATTTAATAAGGTCATTGGGTTTTACAGACAGCGAAGGAAAAGTGGATTTCAAAACAGTAGAGATTACCAAGCAAAGATTAAGTGAATGGTGGCAGAAAGCGAGAGAAAACTGGGCATTTTCTTATTAACTGATGGCAAGGGGGATTTATAGCCTCACTTTCTTTTCAGTACGGAGTGAATATAGATTTCACATTTAAATATTCTAAGCTTAAAGGGTAAGACAAAATGGCTAGGTGGCGTAATCTACCGCCCGATCCAAAGGGCTCAGCCGTATTCATCCATCCATCCATCCATCCATTCATGCGGCGTTCAGGGCGTCTCACGTGTGATGTCACAGGGTTCGAGCTGCGTCCGACAGAGGGCGCTCACGTGATGTCGCACAGGGTTTGTGCTGCATCCGAAAGAGGGCGCTGCGCTCCGGTCACATGACGGTCACGTGTTTTGAATTTGAATCGCTGGGCGGTAAATGCCCCTTTTATTCGATAAAAAAGGCTCAGCGGCGGCGGGGATCGAGCTCGCTACTTCGTGCACACCAGCCCGACACTCTACCCCCTGAGCTACAAGCACATTGCTTCCCAGACCGCTTAACTCGTCTTAGTTGTTCGTGTATGTGTGTGCAATTCATGATAACAACCACGTGACGTCACAGGGTTCGAGCTGCGTCCGAAAGAGGGCGCTCACGTGATGTCACACAGGGTTCGTGCTGCATCCAACAGAGGGCGCTCACGAGATGTCACACAGGGTTCGTGCTGCATCCAACAGAGGACGCTGCGCTGCGGTCACATGATGGTCACGTGACATTATTTGAACAGCAGCTCGACACCCTACCCCCTGAGTTACGAGCACATTGCTTCCCAGACCGCTTAACTCGTCTATAGTTGTCCGTGTGTGTGTGTGTGTGCAATTCAGATCACGTGTTTTCCTGCCACTTGGCTTTTGTAATGCGGTTAAAAAACAGGATGCGTCATTGCCGCAGGTCATGTGACGATGGTCGTGTGACGTAATGCATCGCTGGGCGCTAACGTTGCTCGTCTTCCTATCACGTGATTTCGCGCGCGCGATTCAAGCGGTGTTCGCGGCCTCGTGGCGCCCCCCTTACTGTCGCATGTTTACGCAATGTCCTATATATATGTGGTATATGACGACGGCGCACCGTCATTATGGCGGTGACGCTCGCGTCCGTCAAGTCTCTTCTCGCATTCATCATGGGCTCCTTTCTAATTGTCTGCGTGATCACCATCGGCGTCAGCATGTCGCACGCGAGCCTGCACGGAAATTGCACGCTCGAGATGAGTCTGAACAAGGAGATCAAAGTACATCAGTGCCCTGCATCCGTGCTAGCAATACGTGTATGGTCAAAAGAGGGCTATCCGAAAAGAGCCGGTGTAAATTTGGACAGGGATCAGACTGAGGCGCTGAAGCAATGTCTCAATGAACTGGACGTTCTTGCTCCCCGGAAGTATGATCTCGAGTGTGAAGACAGCTGCATCATCAGCGACTCCATGTACCTTCGAAGATGTCCTCTGAACTTCTATCAAATTTGGCGACTGATCGGAGGAAGGAAAGTCTCATTGTACGGAATAAATCTCGATCGTGAAGCTATATTGCTCCTGTCAAAATTTTTGAATAAAAAATGATAAAACTCATTACGCGTGTGTGTGTTTCGCGCGATCTGTGTGCACACAGAGCCCACGATCGCTCGACGCATCGGGTAAAGGACGCGAACATTTTTTTTTTTTTCATCTCTTTTATTGCTCAAAATCCTTCGCATTAACCCAACTGTTGTGCGAGGAATCGTAGCCCCTCCATTTTACGAGGTATTGCGGATGGGGCGCACGTCGGCGTCTCAAAATCTTCTCCACGATCCAGGTCTTGTTTTCGGCCAGGGAAACGCGCTGCAGTTCTGCCTCGTAAAAAGAGCCGAGAACGGGCTCTTTTCTCACCATATCGACTAGGTGGTAGGTATTGGGCACACCTAATCGAATTCGGTCCACGGATAAACACCTCGTCCGTGAACGACTGCTTGTACTTCTTCAGGAGAACGTGACGGTCTATGGAGATGCGCACATGCTCACCCACGCGAAATTTAGGTATTTTCACGCGACCGGGATCGGGGAACAAGTGAAAGAAAAATTCGGTCTGGTTCTGTGGGGTGACGTCGACCGGCCTAGCGTTCAGTGTCCTGTGGTGGCTAAAATTATAAGATTTGACAATTTCCGGGAGGATTTCAATTAATCGTTTGGTTCGTGCATACTCCAAGTACTTGTAAACCCGACTCATTATGGTGCGTTGTACGCGTTCCACTATCGAAGCTTCGAATTCACGGAATACAATTTAATGTCGTTTTTCTCCAGAAACGAGAGGACCAATCTTCCGTAAAATTCACGACCACGATCCGTACATAAACGCTTGCTTTTCCCCATTTTGCGAAAGAATTTTCAACGCCCTGACAACTTCCTCGCCCGTCTTTCGAGCTATGGCGACGACGGTGAGAAATCGTGAGAACGTATCAATCACAAACAAAATATATCGTTTTCCATCATTGTATTTCGCAATTTTTTTTAATTTCCATTAGGTAAGCTTGATAGACGTCTCGCAGTCCCAAGGATAGCATTTTGCGGTAAACGCGAGGGCGCTTGGTATCCCTGAACAGCGTATATGCGTCCGATTCTTCTAGAAACGTTTCCGCCGTTCTTCGTCCCGTATGTCGTGCGAGTCTGTTGATTCCACCGAAAGAGGCTGGATGACTTGCTTCGTAGTAGACGGCTTTGCTCCCCTTCTTTTGTGACGAAGACATGCTTTCTGGGCGCACCAATTTGTTGGTCGGTAGTTGCGAGCTCGAAACGCCTTCAGGTTTAGGTGACAATTGATGAGAGAGGAAATGGCGCCTCTCATCCAGGGAGGCTGCCTGTTGTACAGCTCGTAGTGCAGAAGCTCTACAATGCTGGATCCCTCGAACGGCTCTCCGTGAACCACCAGCGTTCCCTCGGGGGTGTAGGCAATTACCGAGGAAATCGCGCCGAGGAGCGCCTCGACCTTCGCTCGGTGTCGTGGGTGAAAAGCGGAAAGAATTTCCTCGTCGTTAAAGTAATCCTTGTCTAAAATTTCTTCCATGTTCTCTCGACCAGGCGCTTCGAGGCACGAGGTGCGGCGGTAGAAACGGGATCAGCAGGAGCCGGTTCGGTCGGCGATGGGGTCGGTGACCCAGTCCGCTGCTCCGGGGAAGCGGTACGAAGGCGCTTCGGCGAAGTGACCGAAGAAGAAGACGCACCTCGACGAATGGTCGCCCGCGCTTTGAGGGTCCTTCTTTTAAAGCGATCGTGATTCACGATGGTCACTGGCAGGTTTTGTTTGACCAATAACCTCGTGACGCGATCGAAATGAACCGGAACTGGCAATTTCTTTGAACGTGAAACTAAATAGGAAACCAGGTCCACAATGTTGGATCCCTGTAGAGGTTTTTCGTCGATCGAAATTTCCAAGGTTTGCGGGTCCCAGGGGAGCACCGGCCACAGTAGAGCCAGAAGCGATCGACCCTTTTGTTTGTAGGTTTTGCTCAAGTAATTGATTATGACGGAAGGGTCGTCCCCACCCTGTTCCTCGCTCGTCTGCGTTGTCCGTTCTTCCCTGATGGGTGTCGCTTTAACCTCGTCGATGTGTGCGCTACTCTCATTCGACGTGTACGGACGTAACATTTTGTGTAGCGTTTGAATTATTTTCTTTAGCTTGATGTCGTCCGGTTTGTCGTCTTCTTTCAGAATCTCGGGAATGTTCTCTCTGTAAGGTACGAGATGGTACTTTTTCATGCTTCTCAGACTCCGATAGCCTTTGCGATGGCTCTTCCCCCGATCGTTGATATGAGGCCTAGAAGAGCAGGAAGGATCAGGGGTAGGAAACCTCCCTTCAATACCAACGTCTTTCTTACGTTCTTGTGCGCGTCTTTTCGATTTCACAGTGACCGTATGACGGGTGCAAATCTCTTCACTTTCTTTTTTATAGCTGCGGAGAGAGGGAGGTTTCCGGCACACAGGTTGAAACAAATTTCCCTTATTATTTTCAGATGCTTCTCCTTGGCGTGACGTAGTAGCGATTCCCTTTGCCTACACGATTTGGCTTCCGACAACAGGTGCAAGAATCTTGCGTGCTTGGCGATGCGGTTTATTAGGAAACGGGCGTGTCGTACACGACTTCCGGACCCTCGTCCGACAAGATTTTTGCTCTCACACGGAAATTATCGGGACAAGTTTGCGATAGGTCGATCAGAATGTAACTGAACGGCGTTCTACACGCGTCCGAATATATACGCGGTAGAACCAGCCCCCTGCTACCCCCAAAGAGCTGTCGGGATAGCACTTGGAGCTGATCGGCAATCCTAACTGAACGAAATATAATTAAGGCCGAAGAATTTAGGCTTATTGTCTAAAGTACGCGTCTTGGAAGAACATGTTCTGCGTGATGAAAATGACCGAAACATTATAGTGATGAGCAGCTCCTATAAAATATTCACAAATGTCTTTGAGCTTCGTTCGATTTGCGAGAAAGTCGTCGAATATGATCAGCGAATTCTCTTTCGGGGTCTAAATTTTGCGGGATCTCCTTGGTGAAAATGACCCCGCTCGTCTCCGAAAACCAGCTCTGGGAAAACACAAAAAGGTAGTAGACGACGTGAAACTCTTTGTCGAACATTTCTCTTCTAAATCTCAACAATTTGCGAATATACGTACTTTTGCCCGATTTAGAGGATCCAATCATCGTGATTGACGCCGGCGTTTGGAAACGAAATTTGTCCAGGCCCGAAGACATGACCATGCATGCTACGCTCGTAGACGAGTGAAAAGAAGGCATCGCAGACACGTTTCTAAGTACTCGCGCGAAACACATTCCCGCGCGGCGAGAGACTCGCGCGGCTTTTGCTGCACGATAAATGCTCACACGCGTCGCAACAGTGCGGTTTATAGCGACGCCCGAACGTATACCTAAATCACAATGTTTACCCATGTACGTACCGAACAGGAACAAGTCTAGACATGTTTGGACGTGTCTCGAGAGCTCGGAATGTGATTTTTTTATATGCAAATTAAGTACGTTGTGTTGGCAATACGCTCGTTCGCTTTTGTTTTTCAGTCTCGTGTTTTTTTTTGTTGTTTTTTTTTTCTTTTCATATATAGTGACGCACGTGTTGATTTCACGGCGAGTCGTAATTTCGCAATCCGCTTGGTATAGACGATTGCAAGCAAAGCGACTGGCCGCCGCAATTTCTCTGCTCGTGCGGGCAAGCTCATGCAATTTCAAGCTTGCCAAAGCTATCTTCACGCGCACGTTACACGTGCTTGCACGCCTGGGGCACCAGTCGTGATGCCAGGCTTGCAATTGTCTATAAATGTCGAGGGTTCATCCGCTTGTCTCCGTTCACTGCTTTCTCTCCGCGGAAGAAAAGGTAATGCGAGAAAAAGCTTTGCAGGTCCGCCGTGTACTAACGTGATTATTTTCAGACCTGTCATCTCACCTCAAGCCATCGGCGCCGCCCTCTCCGCGGTCAATCCAAAATGGGCGGGATCCTGAACAAGCTGTCTTCACTGCGAGCGTCGTCATCCTCTGTCTTCGTAAGAATGAGCACCATTTCGTGTAATGTTAAGATAACCGTGCTGGATGTGAGGCGAATGGACACCCGTTACGGACCATCAGTTTGTGTTACTCTCCAACTTGAGAGCGACGTCGTGAAAGTATTTTTACCGAAACAATTCGCCGAGCTCAACGAGGAAGACATCCAGAAGATGAAGGCAGTGACCGGACTATTAATGGAAAAAACCATCGGTGACGAGCGGTCACCCGTTGTTACCTTCTTATGCTCTGACTAAAAACTTGCGAGTCACGCGAAACAATTTAAAAAAAAAATGGTAACCTGCCACTTGTCCGATGCGCGAGAGCGGCAGCAGTACTCCAGCGCGGAGTCGTTACAAGTTCATCTGGCCCAGGTGCACAATATCCCGCCGCAAGATTGCCTTCCCTTCATCAACTCGCTGTGCGCCTTTCGAAACTTTACCGCGCGGTATGATATGCATTTGCACGAGCGCGACGACGAGTCTCACGATGTATCCACGCTTTTTCGGCTTCAGTCCGACGCAATGGCCAATGTTTTTAGGCATTATGAAATGCCATTGCGTTTTTTCATCACACTAACCGTGGAAATGACTCGTCTCAATGGCGACGACGAATTCGAATTCAGCGTGCACTACTTTCATTCTTTAGTGCACACGGTCTGTGACCAGTAGGTAGCGCCCCCTCCAGTCCACCCGTCGATGGCCGCCAGCCTCGGCGGGCAACATTGATCACCGCGCAAATAAACACCGTTAAAGTGAACTAGAGGAGGGGTAGTGAGTTCAGCGAGCGCTGACGGCGGCCGCACTTCGTGTCGACGGCTCGAGATGGCGCCGCGAATGCGTGGGCTGGATGAAGCGGGTGGCCAGGGCGGCTCGCATTGCATTTGCTGCGCGACTAAACACTCTTCGTTGAAGCTTTTCGGCTCGAAATGTTTGCGGTTTCAGGTCCGACCCCCATAAAAGAATTACGCGACACAAAATTGACGCAATTCGTCAGGCCGTGTTCGCTTTGCGCGGGGTTCGCTTTGCGCGGGGCACCGCCAGTTCAATTTCCTGGGCGGCGTTTCGAAACCAAAATGTTCGTGCATTTTGTTTATTTTTTTGTTTATGGCAGGTGGGCTTGTTAGGAGTCTCTCATTAGAAACAGGGTGAAGCTATTTAATGGGCAAGAAGTTCTTCACTCGCGCGCACAAATGGCCAGTTATAATATTGATAAACAGGACAGTAAAGATCGCCAGAAAGGGAAGGAAACCTTGGATGACATCAACACTTTTAAAACAAACACGCAAGAAATACCAGCTTTATCAATTATTTCTGACAACTCGAGATAAAATTGTATTAGAAGAGTTTAGAAAGTACAGAAATAAATTAACCACAGATATTAGAAGAGCAAAAAAGATGTATTACTTTAGCTTATTCGATGCTGAGTGCCTGAGAAAAGCCGATCTGTTGTGGAAACGTTTAAAGAGTGTTTTTAATACGTCATACAGCTCAAATAAGCTTGAAGTGGCCAGCACCTCGCGAACGAATTTAATAATTTCTTCGTGAACATAGGTAGTAGCACTTACAACTCTAATGCGTCAAAAAGTGTTTTATCAACATCACAATCACTATTTTTTCCCCCTAGAGACGAAGCTGAGGTCTATTCCTCTGTCATGTGTATTAGCAATAGTCGCAGTCGTGATGCGGATGATTTACAAATTCTACCTGTAAAATATGTGATCGATATTATCGCCCCATGCCTAACGTTTATTTACAATTTTGCTATGTCATCCGGTACATTCCCCAAAAAGATGCAAATTGCTAAAGTTTTAGCTTTGTTTAAAGGCGGAAACAAAAATGAATTAGGAAATTACCGACCTATATCTATGTTACCAGTGTTTTTCAAAGGGGTTAGAAAAAATAATTCACTCTCGAATTGTAAATTTTTGTGATAAACACTGCCTTATAACAGAATGTCAATTTGGCTTCCGGAAAAAACGATCAACAGAAACAGCGTTATTAGTTCAAAAAGAGGAAATACTCAGAAACTTCGAGGGAAAAAAATTAACGCTTGGAATATTTTTAGACTTTAGCAAAGCTTTTGACAGTATCAACCACTCGATTTTACTAGAAAAATTGTTTGCTTATGGTATTCGTGATCTTCCACTTGCCTTAATTAAATCATATCTAGAATATCGCTCTCAGTTTGTTCTAATCAATGACCAACGCTCAACCCTTTTAAACATTTCATCAGGAGTACCGCAAGGCAGTATTCTGGGACCACTTCTATTTTTATTGTATGTTAACGATATAGTGAACATTGACTCAGGATGTAAATATATAATCTATGCGGATGATACAAGTATATTTTTTTCAGACATATGCGAAGCGGATCTGAGGGATAAAGCTAATGCGTTTCTTTTAAAGTTAAAAACTTGGGCAGAATTAAATTGTTTGCATATTAATGTATCCAAAACAAAAGCCGTGATGTTCCGTCCACGGGGTCCGAGTAATGAAGTTAACGATCCTCTTAATTTTGGTTCTTTAAATATTGAATTTGTAAGCAGTATTAAAACGCTTGGAATTGTTTTCTCGGAAAACATGCTTTGGACTAATCATGTTAAATATCTCTGCGCTAAACTGGGAAAAATCGTGGGAATTATTAATAAACACAGACATAATCTTCCAACAAGTGTAAAGAGGGTCCTATATAATTCATTATTTTATTCTCATCTGTGTGATTGTTATCTAGTCTGGGGAAACACATCTTTCTCGAATTTAAACCTACTACATTTACTGCAGAAAAAGGTGATTAGAATAATTGCAAATGTCCCCTACATAAATCTAAAACAGTAATTGTTTAAATCATACAAAATTCTGAATATACAACAGGTCTATGATTATCGATTAACCATCGCGTATAAATATGCGGCATTTGGGCGCTCAGATATTGTTCTTAAACTGTCGGATTTAAAAGAAAAATCGGACTTTTATTCATGTAGGCATCACCAGCCTTGGCAGATTCCGAAGTGTAGGACCAATTATGGCAAACAAAGAATAAGTTACACTTTGCCTGTTTTATTGAATAGCTACTTTGATAGAAATATTGATGTTGTACATTTGTGCAAAAGTGCTATTCTTGAACTGTTCATTTAGCCTTGCATGTTGTCCATTGTATGTCATATCCACACACTTCGTAAATAGATCTCCCTGTGCTCTGCCGTAGCTGCTGAATGGGGGGACCGGAGCTTAGTCAAGCTGCATTTCTGCAGCTTTTTTCTCCGGCCTCCCATTCACCACATGTATCTGTGGTGAAAAATAAACTCGTATCGTATCGTATCGTATCTTATCGTATCGTATATTGATGTTTCCTAGACATTTAAAGGGCAACTCCGGCCAAAACTCAAAATGAAATAAATTACTGGTATCGCTGTCGTGACACAAAATACGACCCTAGCCAAAATATTACGTCCGTGGGACGCCGCATTCTCAACTAATGCCGATAATAAATGCGACCCGCCGCGAGCCGCTGCTCCTTAGCGGGCGGCCAGCGGGTTGCCGATCGCTAAAGCAACATTGGTCCGTGACGTCAGTATCGTTCTCTTTTTTTCCTCCGGTCCGGGCGTTGCGCGGAGTGCGCTTCTTTGAGCCGCCACCACCGCTACTTCGGCTTGTGATTGGCGTGTTTAGCCATTTTTTTTATCTGTAGCCCGTGTAGCTTCGGTATAGCCTTTTATTTATTTGCTTGTGTGGACTCCAAGACTCGTTTTAGCGAGCAACTCGGTGCGCCCAAGACTACCCAGCTGTTCCTCGAAAGATGCCGAGTGCAACTTGTAGCGCTGTGGGCTGCTCAAACAACCCGCTGCACAACACGGAGGTGCTTTTTGACAAGTTTCCAACGGACCAGAAATTGGAGAAGGTGTGGGTGAACGCTGTTCGACGAGTGGACTTTGGACTTCGGCTTTTACGCGCCCGAGGAAAAAAGAACGAAAAAACAGACGTGTACAGCCCAGCCCACGTCTGTTCTGGCGCCGCGGCCCGCACCGGAGAGCCTCAAAGCTTCGTGTGTGGGACTAACCCGCAGCGCGAAAGCGAGAGGGCCCCAGTACTGTACGTCACGGGCAGCGCGGCGTAGAGCAACGCCGCTCCATCCACGGAGTCCCGATGACAATTTAGGCCTAGCGACGACTACGGAAGACCGCACACACGGCGACAGCCGCCGAGTACGGCACCTGAACGAGTTCACTACTTTTCCAGTCGCCAGCTTTTGGGTATACAAGCGACGAGATACGGCATAGCGCACATACGGCGGCGGCCGCCGAGTACGGCACCGAACGAGTTCACGGGTTTTCCAGTCGCTAGCTTTTGGATATACGCACTAACTCTTGCTACATATGCTGGATAACTACCACGTATACAGAATTAAAACAAAATCAGCTTAGCTTCTATCTTTAGACGGCTAGTGCAACAGAGGTAGGTGCCGCTCGGCCTGCGTACTCGTTGAACGAGAACGATCCTGACGTCACGTTCACATAGCGGCTGATTTCCAGTGTTGCCGGGGCCTCGAGTGTCTAGTTTCGATCTTGTTGGCCGCGCCCCAAACAAAACTTTGAGGCGTCTATATCTTTAAAACGACGCACAATAACGAGAGAAAAAATTACACCTTGCAATTCAGGGACGCTGACTGCACTAAAAACAGTCATAATCCGAAAATCGAAAGTATGAACCGGAGTTGCCCTTTAAACAATCACGGCTCAAGCCTCAAGAATGGCATGCAATCGTTTTAACAGGGCATTCCTTTTATACCTAGTATTGAAACCGTGCGTAGCTACCCCTAAGGTTTAATCTTCTTTATTATTCACCATTATGTGTCTCGTAGCCGAATTTCGCAAGTATCAACGGCTGCACTCCCATGCCTGACGTGACGTCACACCAGTCTTGCAATTGTCATATCCTATGCCTCATTCCTCCGTGGGAACACAGTGCTCCCGACGTACCGCAGCATTCCATATTACTCGCCACTGTAAATGTCGCGGAGAAGTGTGGAGCGTGACAACCGCACAACAAAAATACCCTTTCATTCTAAAAAAAGGAAAAAAAATCTAGCGCAGCAGCGAGGGTGTGAACCACGTCGTACCGCTCACGCGGAGGACAAAATTCGAAGTGCACTTCAGTTCGGCGCGTTCTTTGCCTGATGTTACCTCAGAAACTCCGCTTCCCTGAAGGTGGAAGAGGAAAACGCCGTTTATGCACGCTTGGGTTAAAATACAATTACTCCTCCAGGGAAGCACACAAAATTCAGATTTGTCGTGGAAGATGCTCCTACAGCCATTGACAATCAGGTCTAAATGTTTTCATGAATACGAAATTTGACCGGATAATCCCTTTAAGCCATTTTCAAAGAAACCTGTTGGGGAAATCTTGCTGGACAAAAAGAACTCGTGTGACCAAAATGAGTTGCTGGGCGAGTTAGATAGACATCTTGACTTAAACAGCGCAAATAATTTACGTAAGTAAGAGACAACAGGAAGGAAAGAGCGCTGACTCACAACTGAGGTTTTAATAATGAGGTAGTGAAAGAGAAGAAAGGTGTCAAGTGCGGTAAAATTATTAAAATTAATAACCTCTTTCTAAGGGCCATTTTAACGGAATGACAAATTGCATTTTTAAGTAACCAAAGTGAATATATCTATGTACAAATATTCAGATGTGATCTACAGAGTTGACGGTGACCCAACGGTTACTGCCAGAAAAAAGGAAGAAACACGATGTCTACAGTGACCCAAAGGGTGTTGGCTTCCACTGAATTGAAAATTGAGAAGAAAGAAAAGGAAGAGAACAATAATTTAGGGACTAAAATTCAAAAATTGAAGCTCTTTCGCCGTCAAAGCAATCGAAGGCGTACTTATGCAAGCTAGGCCCTTGTTCGCCATCATGCACGCCTCGTACACCTCTCTAGTCTTTTTTTCCTTAAAATGTTTAAGCACCTTAGTCTCAGAAAACCTTGGTGTGCACCCGCAATCTCTCACATGCACAGCAAGATGGCCCGCTGGCGTAGAGTTTAGAGAAAGTGCATGTTCCCTGAGTCTCACATTGATGCACCTTCCCGATTGTCCCAGATACACCTTCCCACATGACAACGGTATTTCGTAGATGATGCCGCTGTGACAATCCACGAACTTCCTTGCATGGTTGATTTTACATCGGTCGTGTGTATCCTGCTGCTTGTTGATTTGTGGACATAATCTTTTAAGTTTGTCGGGCGCTGTGAGGAGGATAGGAACCTCAAACTTTGCGGCTACTTTCTTTAGGTTATGGGACAGACGGTGAAGGTAGGGCATTACCACAGGTCGGATCTTATTTCGGTTGGGACTTCCTCTTTGACGTTGTTTTAACATGCTCTCCACGATGGTGGAAATAACTGAAGTCGGGTACCCTGATGCGCGAAGTCTCTGTAGCTGGATGTTGAAGCTCTCTCCTGCTGTGTGGTCGCAAGACTTCTTCAGAGCCGCCCCCAACGTGCTGGCAACAATTCCTCTCTTGACGAGCTTAGTGTGTGCGGAGTCAAATTGCAGAAGACCTTTCTTTGTTCGTGGGGCGTACATCCAGCAGACACTGTCGTCGTGGAATGTTATTTTTAGATCTAAGAATTGGAGGGACTGGTTTTCCGGCCATTCATGTGTGAACTTTAGTCCCCCGGCGTGTTCTTCGAATGTCTTTTGAACGGATTCCATGAACTGTGTCTCACATTTGGGTTGGGCATTGAGGAGGATGAGATAATCGTCTACGTATCTGAATATACGACTAACCTAGGGAATGGCAATGGCTCAATGGCTCAATCAATGGCTCTATTACATTTCGAGAGCTAAACATCAGTCAATGCAGGAGCTACACAGGATCCTATACAGATTCCTCTCTTCTGTATGTAGGGTTCTCCATCGAACGTTACCACAGTTGAGTTCAAGTTGAACCGTAGAAGCTCAAGGAAGGAATCCACTGCCATTCCACCGTTGTTCTGAAATGCTACTTCTCCATTGGCTTCAATGTGTTCTCTCAAAGCAGTAAACATCCCCTCGTGAGGTATGGAGTAAAATAAATCTCCTACATCGAGGGATAGGCCATACCTAACAGATAAGATGTTGTTTGCCAGATATTCAATCACCTTCTCAGAATTGGAGGCCATAAAAGGGTCATTCAGTCGTAGGGTTGCCAATTGCCGTTGGAGGAACCTTGACATGGCTCCTTGCCACGATCCTTTTTCTGTAACAACCACACGGAAAGGACACGCTTCTTTGTGTGTTTTCCCGGTGAAGAATAAGCCCAGTTGGTCTTTATCGGCTGATGTTATCTGTTTTCGTAATTGCTCTAACTCGAACTTGTTGCACAGTTGTAGAGCTCTGGCCTTCACTGACTTGGACTTGTAACCTTCTAGTTTCTTCAAATTTTTCCCGATGGCCACTCTTGCTTTATTCATGTAAATATCATGGGGAGCTACAATAAATCCTCCTTCTTTATCGGAAACAAGTAAGTTTAAATTCTTCTGCTTCTGCGAGCACAGAAAACACTTTGTGTTTTCTGTGCTCGCCGGTCTCCATCCCGTACCCTCTAAACGATCGAGAGCTTCTTGCTACCGAGAGCATTTGACCAAGTATTGGTTCCCCACCAGGTATCCAGTGACGTTTCCGCAAGACGTACAGGCTTTCGAGAGGAAAAACTCCGTGTCCGTGAACGTGTACGGTTACGATCGAGAACAAAGGTTCGTCTACCCGCTCAAAGTCAACGATAGCGAGCGGGAGAAGCACGTGGATTTGCTCCTAATAGACGATCACTTTGTTCTAATCACCAACTTTGCCGGACTTTTCGCGAACAGCCGCAGTCACCGTTTTCGCTGTAAAAGGTGTATGATGGGCTTTCGCTTTCGCACTGCGGTCGACAGTCACCTATTGATGTGTAAGGAAAAGAAGGCAGTCCGAACAGTGTGTCCTGCAAAGGGGGACGCGCTGTATTTCCGGAGCCCACACACGATGGAACCTTTCCCCTACTTTTGCGTCTACGATTTCTAGGCCATTCTGGAAGCGGAAAACATGGATCAGGCTTACGAGAAGCACGTCCCCAGTTCGTTTTGCATTCTCGTAATCCGATCCACGGACTCGCGCATCGTCGAGCAGGTTTTGTACCGGGGCGAGGACAGCGTGGAAAAGTTCATTTCCATTCTTAATCAATTGTCAAAGCTCATTGGCGAATGGATTCGAAGTGAGGAAGTGCCAATGGTGATCGTGAACGAAGAGGCTCATGCGTCGGCCTCTCACTGCGCGATTTGTGGCGAATCGTTCGGAAATCGAAAGAGAAAAGTCAGAGATCACGACCCCTTCAGCGGATCGTATACAGGCAGTCGTTGTGTCAGGGATGCAATTTAATCTGAGAGTAAACAAGAAAGTCATTCCAGTGCTCGCGCACAACCATTCGTATGACCTGGCCTTTATACTACCGAAACTCGACTTATTCGAGTCTAAAGATATTAAAGTGCTCGCCACTAGCTGCCAGCAATTTAGGAGACTCGACGTGGGTAACCTGCGGTTTCTCGACAGTCTGGCATTTCTCCCCGCCAGCTTGGACGCGCTGGTTCAGGACCTCCGTTCCAAAGGACTAGAAAACCTGTGCTGTCTAAAGCAGGCTTTTCCGCAGCACGTTGAGCTTCTGGCGCGGAAAGGCGTATTTCCCTACGACTACGTGACCAGTTTCGAGGCTTACCGGGAGCCCGAGCTACCGCCGCCCGAGTCGTTTTACAACAAGCTTAACGACAGCCAAATTTCAGAGGAGGACTACCGTCACGCCCAAACCGTCTTTCACACATTCAATTTCAAAAGCCTAGGAGAATACAGTGACTGCTACCTGCAACTCGACTGCCTGCTTCTCGCCGACGTGTTCCAAAATTTCAGGAAATGGACTTTAGACACGTACGAGCTCGATCCGTTACACTACGTTTCCCTCCCCGCGCTCAGTCTCGCCTGCGCACTTAAACAGACTGGGGTAAAACTGGAGCTGCCTCGACGACGTGGATGCGTATCTCTTCATCGAAGCGGGTTTGCGAGGAGGAATCGTTCAATGTGCCATTCGTAACACGAGAGCTAACGTGCCAGGAACCGCATGTTTCGATCCGAACACGGCCGTTTCTGAAATTTTAGACCTTGACGTGAACGGCCTGTACGCTTCCACCATATGCGACAATCCCTTCCATGCGCAGATTTTCGCTGGCTAGACCGCGAGGAAATTGACGCTCTCCACTTCCAGCAGGTTCCCGACGATGCGTCCAAGGGTTACATTTCAGAGGTAGACCTTGACTACCCTCGGGAACTACACGATTCGCACGCGGACTTTCCCCTGGCTCCCGAGAAACGAGGAGTCCCGCTCGAATGGCTCTCACCCTATCAAAAAGCGCTTGTCGACAAATTTCACCTACCCCAGCGAGAGTACTGAGCGAAAGCTGCTTCTCACCTTTTACCCGAAACGCAATTACATTATCCACTACCGAAATCTCAAGCTGTATCTGGAGTTGGGCTTAAAACTAAAGGTCATTCATCGCGTTCTGAAGTTTTCGCAGAGTGCATTCCTTAAAGATTTCATCGACTTTAACCACAACCTCCGAAAACAGGCGACAAATGCTTTTCAAAAGAACTTATCTAAGCTCATTATGAATTCAATTTATGGTAAGACAATCGAAAACCCACGTCAGTACAATAACGTTGTCATTAGCGTGAGCGAGGACGAAGTGCTGAAAAACCTGCAGAAGCCTAACCTCAGACAGTTTGCGGCAATCAGCCCGACCGTGGTGATCTTTCAGTTTTCCCAGAGAACCCTACACTTGAGCAAACCCGTGTACGCTGGCTTCTCTATCCTTGAGATGTCCAAACTGGTCATGTACGAATTTTTCTACAAGCAGGTCAGGCGCCTTTTCCCCGACGCCCGCGCAGCGTACAGCGACACGGACTCGTTCATTCTCCAAATCACAGACCCGGATGTAGACTCTAAGCTCGCAATCCTTGCCGAAACTCACCTGGATACTTCGGGCTACCCAGCCGATCACCCCTTGTTCTCTCCCGCAAACAAAATGAAACTAGGAGTGTTCAAAAACGAATTCCCAAAAGATCACATTCTTGGATTTGTTTGTTTAAAACCAAAACTCTATTCGATCGAACTAGCCTCTAGAGAGCACTACGTGAGGGCGAAAGGAGTGAAAAGGTGCGAGTCCCGTAAGCTAACCTACGAGCTGTACGTTCAAAGTCTCGAGCAACAAACTCTGCACAAGATCACGCAGCGAACCATCGCTCGTAAGTTGTGCGAGAACAAGACTGTTGTCGTGGAGAAGATAGGACTCAACCCGTTCGACAACAAGCGCTTCATCGACTCTGACGGCGTTTCAACTCTTCCTTTCGGACATTGGAGCCTTTTGTGAAGTGCTTTTTTTTTTAATTTCAAGCTGATGTATTTGTGTGTGTGTGTGTGCATGTGTGTGTGTAAAGAGGGTATTGTAAAGAGCCATTTTTATGTAGCGCGAGGTTGTTTTTTTTTGTTTTTCAACAAGTGTTCGATATTTGTATAAAGAGCTGTCGCGCGCCATCTATTTCTCCATGTTTTGAGAATATCTTAGATATATGCATATTGAATAAAAAAAAGAAAAAGATCCATCCTCGCTTTGTGTCCTTTTTTTAGGGGCGAAGCTTACGGGCTAGCCATGTCCGTATGTCCGTCCGCCGTTGGACGGCGTCGGGTCCTCGTGCTTCTGCTCGTGAGATCACGTGCTCGTGTAGGGCAAAACAAAAATTGGAAAAAAAAAAGATGAAAAAATTATGAAAAAAGAAAAAGAAGAAAAAAAAGATTAGGGGGTGTGAGATGCCATCCCATGTCTTCTTAAAAAAGGAAAAAGAAGAAAACCACACATTCTCCTGCTCACGTGCTCACGTGCTCGTGTAGGGCAAAAACAAAATTGGAAAAAAAAAAGATGAAAAAAAATTATGAAAAAAGAAAAAGAAGAAACAAAAAGTAGGGGGTTCTGAGATGCCATCCCATGTCTTCTTAAAAAAAGAAAAAGAAGAAAACCACACATTCTCCTACTGATATGAATAAAAAGGCTCAGCATGCTGCGGCTCGGCGTCTACGCAGACAAGCACCACCAGAGCTTCGCCCCAAGCAACATCATTCACCACGTGGAGATGCGGTCAATTTTTTGTCTATTTCAAAAATCAGGTTACAAGGCGGAGCAGCAGGAGAGCTTTAAAGCGGGAGAAGGAAATTGCTTGCGCACGAGTATGGAAATGTGTGTGTCGTTCCGTCGGTAGTCGCTCGCCGAGAAAGCTTAGATGCACTCGCGGAGCGCTACACCACAACACAGGCGCGCACCCACGTACAGACAGTAAAGTCCGGACGTGTGCGACAGAGTCCCTTGAATTATTCTCTTGGAGTAGAAGAAACTCGCTGCGCCTCCAATGAAGTTGTAAAATTCCACGTGAATCGGAATCATTCCGAAACTGTCAAAATAACTAATTGCCTTGTCCTTTGGGCATACGTAGAAAAGAACCCAGTATTCACCGAACGAAGACCTCGGTGCCGTATTCACTACGTAAAGACCGGGTGACGCTGTCTCTTGACCAATCTCGTCGCACGCGAACGTGCCACGAAACCAGGGACGCGTGCAATGATTTCCCGCGAACATTGGGTAAAATTTGTGTTCTTCCATTTCAAGCGGCAAACTTGACGTTTCTCTCCTAGTCAATTTCCAAAACGCGAGTCGTTTCTGACATAAAGAGAATGGTGATGGCTTTAGTTAGATCTTGCTTGAAGGTCAAGGTGAGTCTCACGTTCGCCGTGGAGATTGGACAAAGACTCTGCTCTTCCCTGTCCGGAGTCCAAATATAGTAGAGCAGAAAGGAGTCTTTTGAGGAGGCACCTTGAGAAGGGGACGTCTCTTCGATTGAGGCGGTGTTGGAAGCTCATATAGGCCTTCATGTACAGATCTTGACCAAAATCAAACTGCTCCTTCCGCTGAGATCCGCCCACGTCCAGGACCGCCGTTTTCAAGTTGAAGTGTTCGAGCTGGAATGGGTCGTGCTCGCGACTTCCCTGAAACGCCTCGCTCTTCACGAAAGCGACGAGGAGCTTTGACGGCACTCGATGCGGATACAGATCGTCGAGGACAATGTGCGACACACCGGGCGAAACGGTTCTGGTCTTGATTTCCACCCCACGTAGTAGATAAGTCGCGGGAGAGGACTGCAGACGTCTTTCGATGCCCACAAGCACCGTCGGGGCAACTTGCACGCGTCGAATGTAGAGCACAATACGAGGAAGTTGGACGACGTGTTTCTGGGGAACCGTCGAAGCGGCCAAGAGCCTGAAATCTTCGGTATTTTGCCGCAGCACGATACGAATATCCACCCCGTTCAAGAGAAGCTTGTCCTGGTGACATATGTCACTCATAAGAGGACAAAACAAATCACAGAGTGTACTTCCTTCGGTTCTTTTAAAACGTGCCATAAGTCCCTTAGCATTGGCGGGAATGTCGAGCTTTTCAGACGTATTACCGGGTCCTTTTCGTACAACATCGTGGAAAGAGAGTGATCCCTACTCGTCTGGTTTGCGTGCAGGAAAATATCGAGATAGAAACGATAAGCATAATTCTCGTACTGGCTCACCAAAGTCTGATTCAGATACACGTGTAAGTATTGAAAAAGGGAGCTTCGAAATGCCTGAACCGGTATGACCTTATCGTGCGTGACAGTTCCGTCCGTCGCGGTGGTGCTCGCGGGATCGCCATTGGCTCGCACGATTTTTGACTGGATGTGCAGGAAGCTTGGTTTCAGATCGTAAAAGTGAGGTCCTAGGGAGGGAACGTGAAATTCTAAGACGGAAGTGGGTGTTGTCGTGGCGACCGGAAAGAATTCGATATATTCGGACTTTTCCAAAGCAAAAGACGTAGGCGAAAGAGAGAACAGATCGAGCTCTCCGCTGGTGCACAGACAGGAACGCTCGTGCAGGGTAAAAACATCGCCCGTCATTTTTTCTTTTTTTTTAGGTATCGAAAAAGTCATGCACGACCTTTCGTTTCTTTTGTCGTTCAGAAACTGAACAGCACTGGCTGGACGCCTTTCTTTTATGCCCTCCGCCAGACTGCAGCTTTTGGAGAAACTCGTCTCTGGTGCTTCGATACGTACGCCCAATTCTCTTCTTTACGGCGTCCTTCAGCGAGGAGTGAGCACGGGAGCACCTGTAACATGCAGTCGACTTACGCAGCTCTCTTCTTGTTCGTACAGGTCATGGTCTGCTTCCCGTTGCCGGCTTTCGGGCCGATGACATTGCAGGATACAAGGGAGTTCATTCTTCGAGAGCGCGTGCCAAACCGCGTGGATCACCGTGACACTGGATTTCCGCTTCAAGAAAGTGCTGCGTATCTGTGGCCACGTCGCCACATGATCCTCGACGACAGTTTCGCCGAATCGACAACGTCAACAGTCACATCGACATCGCCACCACCATTCAGAGCCGATATAAACGCCAGCCGGCGCCTCGCCGCCTTGAGTGAGCACGGGAGCACCTGTAACATGCAGTCGACTTACGCAGCCCTCTTCTTGTTCGTACAGGTCATGGTCTGCTTCCCGCTGCCGGCTTTCGGGCCGATGACGGTTCAGGATACAAGGGAGTTCATTCTTCGAGAGCGCGTGCCAAACCGCGTGGATCACCGTGACACTGGATTTCCGCTTCAAGAAAGTGCTGCGTATCTGTGGCCACGTCGCCACATGATCCTCGACGACAGTTTTGCCGAATCGACAACGTCAACAGTCACATCGACATCGCCACCACCATTCAGAGCCGATATAAACGCCAGCCGGCGCCTCGCCGCCTTGAGTGAGCACGGGAGCACCTGTAACATGCAGTCGACTTACGCAGCCCTCTTCTTGTTCGTACAGGTCATGGTCTGCTTCCCGTTGCCGGCTTTCGGGCCGATGACGGTTCAGGATACAAGGGAGTTCATTCTTCGAGAGCGCGTGCCAAACCGCGTGGATCACCGTGACAGTGGATTTCCGCTTCAAGAAAGTGCTGCGTATCTGTGGCCACGTCGCCACATGATCCTCGACGACAGTTTCGCCGTATCGACAACGTCAACAGTCACATCGACATCGCCACCACCATCCAGAGCCGATATAAACGCCAGCCGGCGCCTCGCCGCCTTGAGTGAGCACGGGAGCACCTGTAACATGCAGTCGACTCACGCAGCCCTCTTCTTGTTCGTACAGGTTGGTTCATCCCCCTCATTATACGCTAAAAGAACTAGCAATGTCTTCTTATTTGTGTTCCCGTGCTCACAAGTGCTATCTGAAACCATGTGCGAATGTGTTGACGTCTTTAGCCTCCTGCTTCTCACCTCTGGCGATGTGGAAACCAATCCTGGTCCGATGAACGCCGAGCAGTTGAAACAGTTTAATGACATGCATCAAATGCTTGTTGACGTTAACGCGCGATCAATACAGATTCAGTCGTCACAATCAGGAATCCTAACATCTATTAACGAGATTAATCAGAACCAAGAAACAATGAGGGCCAACATCTCGGACATCAACTCGAGGCTCCTTGCAGTCGAATCCAGCGCCTCTGTTGTAGCACAACTTCAAACAGCAGTAATCGAGGCCAGAAATGTTGCTGATGGTTTACAAGGCGAAAATATTGCATTGCGAGCACGTCTTGACGAGGCGGAAGATCAGTCCCGTCGAGACAATCTGATATTTTTTGGGGTTACTGACACCATATCAGAAACTTGGGCCCAGACGGAAGAAAGAATGTTGAGCGTTTTGCGAACGTCCCTTGGCATGCCAGTTACGGGCGACTCTATTGTTCCGGCTCATCGTCTCGGAAGATTCTATCACGAAAAATGCCGACCTATAATTATAAAATTTTCGTCATTTAAACTGCGGGACCAGATCTTGATAGCAAGACGAGCATTAAAAACGCACCGTATTACGGTTAGCGAAGACTTTTCGCTTGCTATGCGTAATGCGAGAAAAAGACTGTTAGAATTTGGTAAAGCTAACGGAGGAACGTTTAAGCTTAGGTACAACAAGCTGCACATTAACAACCGGTGTTACGCTTTCAACTCGACAAATGGCGAAGTCTACGAGCTAAGTCCTTCTAGTTTGCCTATTGTCTCTCCCGCACAGCCGACAATTCCCCAGACAGAGTCATCTCTTACTCAAGATTCCGCTGAGGCGCGCTCGCCAACGTAGGGTTTGTCGAGGGGTAGAGCTAGGCTGTCACAGTTTTCCGACGTCTCTGTTTTGTTTACTAACATAAAGAGTGTAATAAAAAAACGTGATGAATTGTGTTCCATCATTGATACTACCGATGCTGATGTTGTTGTTCTAACCGAAACATGGCTTTCTGGGAAGATACGGAACAGTGAACTGTTTGATGGTTCAAAAAATTTCAATGTGTATCGGAACGATAGACAGGACAGGTGCGGCCGTGGCGTCCTGATTGCAATTGCTGACCATATTAAATCTTTTTCATTAAACATTGCGTGCGATATAGAACTAACCTGGGTCGGCCTTGTTTTGAACCATAAGAAGTGGATCATGGGAGTATGTTATCGGCCACCCTCATCTTCGTCGTCATTTGTTGAGACTTTGCATAACGCCATTAACTCCATAGTGATGCGGTATCCCAGCGCACCCATCTTCCTTCTGGGTGACTTCAATTTTCCCGCTATATCATGGTCAGATGACGTTCATTGTATGAATGTACACACTACAGAGTGTAATTCGTTCATTAACTTGTGTCTGGATTTTAACCTTTCGCAATTAGTTCTTCATCCGATCAGAGTGTCTCCGACGACAGCAAGTGTTTTAGATCTAATATTGCCTACTCACCCTGAACATGCAAGTGACATAACTTATCTTCCAGGGATCAGTGATCACTCTATGTTACATTTTCATTTCAAAACGTCGGTATCTAGGCCGACTGACCAACGAAAGAAAATACGCGATTACAGTAGAGCGAATTTTGATCAGATCAACAATGATCTTGTGGTTTTCTTTGACCAGCATTTGGCAGACTTTTCGGGGCTCTCTGTTGATGAAAACTGGAATTTGTATAAAGATAAGATAATCTCCCTTAACGACAAATACGTACCACTCCGAAATATACTTGAAAATAATCAGTCACCTTGGTTCACGAAAGCCCTGAAGAGACTGTCAAATAAAAAAAGCGCTTGTACCGTGCGGCCAAGTTTTCCCAGTGTGAGCGTCGCTGGACCGCATATCACAGTTCTGTAGAAGTGGACAAAAAAGCGATTGAAGGCGCTAAATCTCACTTTTTCACACATAGTCTTCCAGACATGTTGGTAAATAACCCCATTAAATTTTGGAATACTGTTAACAAAAAGGACCGTTTTTCAATTTCTCTTACAACTTCTAGTGGTGACAGCGTGCCCAGTGACGAATGTGCTAATGTCTTAAAGGGGTCATGAAACGATTTTTCTACTTCTTCCTCCTTAGCTTTAATCCTCAACTCAAATGCAAATTGTGAAATCACGTCGCCGTGACATTCTTCGGCACCGGTGCGATGACTCCTAGCTTCCACCGTGCTTTTTAACCATAGAACTTGTCATTCCCCAGTGACGATAAGTTTCGTCAGGGCACTCATTGGCCACGAACGCGAATCCAAATATTCGTCGACGGATTTATTGTTGACGAGCGCATACGTCCGAGTGACGCAGCTCTCGTGTCCAATGCGTGAGCTGGGCTCGGTTGACGTCAGTTTGGCACCGCTGACGCGCTTTGGGAACCGCGGATGTATCAAAGTGAAAAGGCGGAGAGCTTTCGAAAGAAAGAAGGTACAAAATAGTCCGCTATATTTTCAAATGTTCGTACCGAAAAGCTGGCTGTTGACTTTCTACCCTCTTTCTTTTGGCCAACTAAACTATATGCGATTAGTAAAGTCCCAATTTAAAATCATTTATCCCAGCCCAAAATTCGTTTCATGGCCCCTTTAAATAGTATATTTATAGAATCTTTCTCCGATATTCACAACATAACTTACCCTTCGATGAGCTGTTCCTGTTATCTGCCAATGGATTTTATCTTTGTTGATCCTGCTGGTATTGCAAAAATTATAGATGAACTGAAGTTATCATCCTCATCAGGAGTGGACGGAATTAATTCCAAGTTTTTGAAAAACACTAAACTATTCGCAACTTTCATGACCTATAGGGGGCGCAGTGGTGCCTATCAAAATGGCTGTCATCTGGATGATCATCGGAGAACAGCGGTACGAGGCTGGGTCTGCGACGCGTAAGGGATTCTAGTTTTACTATATACGAGCAGTATTAGAGCCATACGTTATTTTTTCACGCCAGGAAGGCGTAGGCAAGCCCATTTATTTTGAGGCCAATCATCCAGGAGCTAGGGTGCGCGATTCTCACAACGCGGTACCACCATCGCTGAAAGTTGCGAATACTCGTCTCTTATTCTCTCAAAATTGTTTGAACAGTCCCTGCAAGATGGTATTTTACCTAGTGATTGGCGAGTGGGGAAGGTGGTTCCAATTCCGAAAGGTGGCGATAAGTATTCCCCTAACAATTATCATCCCATTTCATTAACCAGCATACCATGTAAACTTCTGGAACACGTTATCTTTTCCCAACTCGTACATTTCCTAGAGTCGAATAATTTTTTCACCGAAGCACAGCACGGATTTCGTAAATCATTGTCTTGTGATACTCAGCTCCTATCCTTCACTCATGACATTCATTCTATTCTTGACCGAGGCTCCCAGGTGAACTGCATTTTCTTAGATTTCGCCAAGGCATTCGATAAGGTGTGTCACGAGCTATTACTGTTAAAACTTTCTAAACTTAACATTGACCCTAACGTTCTCGCATGGATTCGGTCTTTTCTAAATAACCGTTCACAATTTGTAACAATTAACAACGAAAACTCTCCTCCTGTGTCTGTGAATTCTGGAGTTCCTCAAGGGTCGGTTTTAGGCCAACTACTATTTTTAATCTATATTAACGATCTTCCCATTAATGTGTCTTCATCCGTTTGTCTCTTCGCCGATGACTGTGTAATTTACCGTGAAATCTGTCACGATTCTGACCTGTCTACACTTCGGTCTGATATTAACTCTGTCTCTCGTTGGTGTGAATTATGGCTAATGAAACTAAACACTAGTAAATGTAAACAGATGAGAGTGTCCCGTAAGCCTAAGAACAGTCCCTGTTACCACCTAGATGGCAACCTTTTGGAGCAAGTGGCAACGTACAAGTACCTTGGGGTTCACTTAACAAATAACCTTTCATGGAAACCCCACATTCAGCATGTTACTACCCGTGCTAACTGCATGTTGGGCTACTTAAAACGCAACTTTTCATTGGCACCTATTTCACTAAAATTGATCCTCTACAAAACATTAATCAGGCCTAAATTAGAATATGCAGCCTCCATCTGGGATCCCGGTCACGATACTCTAATCACTGCATTGGAATCCATTCAGAATAGGTCAGCCTGTTTCATTCTTTCCAACTACCATCGTACTGCTAGTGTCACATCAATGAAAAATAGCTTATGTTTACCACTTCTCTCCTTGCGACGTAAAAATTCACGCCTATGTCTATTTCATAAAATGTATTTTCATAACCCTCTCCTACGCAATCGGATGATTACTCCCCCCTTTTACATTTCATCCCGTCTTGACCATCAGCATAAAGTTGAAGTTCCAAGTTCGTTTACCACAACATTTCAATCTTCTTTTTCACCCCGCACAGCCGAGGAATGAAACCACCTCCCCGGTTTGATTGCTACTATAACTGATACTAACCTGTTTAGAAATTCCATCACTAGCTATTTTAGCAGTGACCCATGACCTATTATAATTTTTCTTTGTTTGTTGTATATTTAATATTGTAGACTTGTTACTATATTACTATCTTTGTTTCATGTATGTGCTCTCCCCCTCTGTAATGCCTTCGGGCCCTGAGGGTACTTTCAATAAATAAATAAATAAATAAACCCTGTCTCATTCGCTCTGCGATATCTCTACCCGTGGACACTAATTTTCGACACAGGTAAGGGGCCACTCGCTTTGTGAACACTGGCGATAGCCTCTGAGAAATGTCCGACAGTAGTCCGCTCCCAACTTGGAACAGGGGCCCGGACACAAAATGCGTGAGCGGTCTTTCTCCGGAACCCGAGAAATGTTCTAAACAACACGGTGGGGACTTTACGTGCATTTTCTAAAATAAAGAGTGGCTGCAACGCGACCCGATCCGTCCAGAAATGGGATGTAGCTTCCTCTCTCGCCAACAAGCTCAAGACAAATGGTGCTGACTTCTTTTACGATCACCTTCTTATATTGTGGTAGATTGAAAGAATACGATATCATTTCGTTTCGTTTTGACACTACGAATGGCACGACTCTCAAGAGAGAGGCTTTCACGTCGCCGACGTGCTCCGCTTCTATGATATCGCAATACGTAAAAATGTAATTGCTGGGAAATAATATAACATCACGGTCTGCCACCGAGAAGGAAGTGTACACGCTTTTCTGGCCGAAGCCAAGCATGTGAGATAAGTGGGCATTGATTAAGATATACCCGCTGTGGTGCAACTGTAACTCTACGACTTTGATGTATGGATTATAACGAAGCAATATTTTCGAGGAATAGAGCTTAAGATGAGACTGGTAGGCGCTGTTTATCGCGTTAATGAGATCTGGCGATTCGTAGAAGCCCTCGAGGATCTCGATTCGGTCCTGAGTCATCAGGTGCTTTACCCTCGTCAGCTCTACCTCTACCTCCCGATCGAATGTATCTTCCTCCACGGGGCTGCCTTCCACGGGCTGACCTGTTCCAAAAACGATCTCTGCAAATCCGAGTTTTTTCGACTATGTAGTGGGCATGCGCTGTGCGTTGTTTCTCTGGAATCTTAAAGAGTAACATTTTCCTTTTCGCTCGAAGCTCGTCTTGGGACCAAAGAGCTCGCACTTTTCACCAGCGCGATAAAGTCTTGCTTTGGCTGTATTCGTAGCTTTTTGGTGCCTTCCACTTTCCCGGCATCCGTAGGCCTGACCAAGTACAGCTCGTTAGATGGGCTCGTCACATTCTTGATGCTAAATGGGAAGTTAAGTTTCTCTAGGGCTACCTCGTACGGTTCATTTAATATAATAGGTTGGGACAATTATACTTTGAACTTGCTCAAACTATTGTCGTGAAAAATGTCCGACGAGGCATTTGAGAATAGATTCACGTAAAACTGATCCCTCATTTCGCTTCTTCGCGACCGATCTGTACGTAGGTCGATAGCAGACTGACCGGACCGCTATCAGGGTCCAGTCTTTAACAAGGCGACCAACCACAGGAGAGAGACACGCAGTCATCTTAGGGTTAGTTATTTTATTTCCACGAGTCTACGGTATCCACGGTGATGAGGCGATATCGAAGAACGTCGGTGGCCAGGCAATGGATGTAGGTGGCTTCGATGTGGTGCTTATAGTGCATCGCGCGTTTGATGGTCTTCAGCGTATCCGCGATGAATTCCACCACGTCCGTCATCTCCGATGCGGTCACCTTGGTCTTGGTCAACACCTTGCCCGACCAATGGGATAAGAGCACAAAGGGCTGCTCGTGCGATTCCCACTCCTTGTCCCGCCCCTTGTAGCTCTCGTAGACGTGGGCTATTATCCTGAACACAACGGGGTCCACTTCATATGGAACGAACTTGCCAAAAATGACGAGGTCCACCAGCAGATCCAACGCAGACACAAAGAAGTTGTTGTTTGCTTTTCGATGTGCAGCGCAGGCTTCGACATCACTCCATCGAGTGTGTTCTTCTGCGCAGCCATCGAGACGTTCACGCACGAGCATCTTGTCATCAGATCAACCTCCGGCGCACAAGTGACGTTCCGAGCCCCAATGCGACAGCTGAATAAACAAAGGCGACCGAGCGGAGCGTCAAAACAATGTATTTCATTTGCATATGAAAAAAAAAAAGAAAATAACATTCCGAGCTCTCGAGATATATCAAAACCTGTCTAGACTTATTCCTGCATGGCGGAATTGTAGATAGGCTTCGTCACATGACCTGGATCAATGACGCGTTCAAATTCCGTGGAGGGTTTGTTTTGTTTTGTTTTTTCCCAGATTACGAAAGGTATTCCCGAGGTGACGAGTCCGCGAGCACCGCTTCAATCGCGCGCGCGAAATCACGTGATAGGAAGACGAGCAACGTCACACGACCATCGTCACATGACCTGCGGCAATGACGCATCCTGTTTTTTAACCGCAATACAAAAGCCAAGTGGCAGGAAAACACGTGATCTGAATTGCACACACACACACACGGACAACTAAGACGAGTTAAACGGTCTCGGAAGCAATGTGCTCGTAGCTCAAGGGGTAGGGTGTCGAGCTGCTGTGCCTAAGGTAGAGAGGTCGATTCCCAGCCGGCCACGAAGCCTTTTTTAGCGAATAAAATGCATTTACCGCGCAGCGATTCAAATAATGTCACGTGACCGTATGTGACCGCAACGCAGCGCCCTCTGTTCGATGCAGCACGAACCCTGTGTGACATCACGTGGTTGTTATCATGAATTGCACACACATACACGAACAACTAAAGGCCCGTTCACACATTTGCGTTCAGAGCGACCACTATGCTTACGAACGAATGCAACCGCTGCGACTTCAACGACAACTGTACGCGACGTGTACACACACATGGAACCGCATGCAACCAGACGAATCAACAGCCAATGAGAAACGAGCTTCAGCTCTTGCTCCTAGACAATAGTAAGCAACCCAGCTACGCTTACAAACATGGCGGACGGTTTCCTGCCCGACGCGAGGTCCACCTCACCGGAGCAGCCAGAGGTTTGCACGAAGATCTGCTGTGCGCCTACAATAGCTATGTAAAGGCTGGTTCAAACATCTGACACGAACCCGTTATCCACGACTGGGTCCGTTGTGACCGGAACGACCGCTCCGCGCCTCGCGTACGCTCCTGCGACCAATGCAACAAACGCAGTGCGTCGTAAGCACGGCGACCGCCTCTCCGCCGCCGTCCGCTGTTGGGGTCGCGCTACCACTCACTTGCGTAACAGAAAATAGATAGACCACCTCCTATGACCACAAACTTTATTTTTTATTTTTCAGGAAACGCTTGCAGGGTAGTGCATTAAAAAAAGAAAAAAAGATGCAGTGCGCCGTCTTGTACGATCACGACTTTAATACACGACTTTGCCAACAGTACAAATCTCGCCACACTCCTTTTCTACGATTATAAAAGACGATGTAATCTTAGCAGCGATCTATCAACGTAGAAATACAATTTCGTGATCCGATAGACGTTGCGAGCGAGACATTGCGAGCGTTCAGGATTGCTAACACTAATCGGGTGATGAAAACGCGTGAAAATTTGCATCCTTTATACGGTACGCACCAGTAATACCTTGAACTTGAGCACACGCAATGGAATGCGCCAAAAAAGAAATCCTGGTGATGTTCTGAGGACACAAATGCTAAGAAAGCACCACTGTAGTCGAAGTAACCAAACACGACGGTACGGGCGTTTCTGCTGTCTTGAGTGTGCCGCCACGAGATCGCCGCACGAGTAGGTGGATCTTCCCTTCTAGTACGTGCTGGATTATCGTAACGACACACGACGAAAATTCACAGTCAAGGATAGCACTTTTACGCGGAACGATGAGCTTCCACCACGCCGTCCACGTCGACGATCACCACCGACGCCATGTTGTCATATTGAAGGAGCCCGGCACGACCGGCATGCAACGCTCGCGACCGAGCTCTCTTCGACCTGTGATTGGTCTGTCGCTCCCGTCGTTCCCGAACGTAACGAAAAAGTTCAGCCCGGCTCAACTCCTTGCGTTGCGAACGAACACGAACGAAACGACCGTTTGGCGCTTCGTTGCTATGGTAACTCGTCGTTCCAACCGGTTGCATTCGTTCGTAAGCGTAGTGGTCGCTCTGAACGCAACTGTGTGAACGGGCCTTAAAGGGGCCCACCAACAATTTTTGACTGGTTTGAAATTCGCGCTGAAACGGAGCTCCATGAAAGCAGGAACACCGAGGAAAAAAAAATATTACAGAAATTCGCAATATTTTGTGAGTTATTAGCAAATTAAATATTGCAGAAAACAACTTTAAATAAGCAAAACATTGCGCTTCATGACGTAAAATGAAACAGTTTAGCGATTGGAGCAAAGCGGTTGGCCAATTGGACGCGAGTTTGGTTGATAGCCCTAGCCCGTCGGCCCGGTCGGCCATTAGGCCTCGCTGCAACCATCGTAGCTTTGGAATCGGGTTGCCATCATCGATGAATTTGCCGGGCTTATCGGATTTTGAGCGCCGAATATTTAAAAAGGAGTGCGGAGCTGGGCGTCGCGCCGTACGAGGGCACACCACGCAAGCGCCGCGACGAGTCCGCTTCGACAGCCGCGGAAGCCTCGTCTCCCGCAACTCCGCCACCGGAGCCACCTCGGCGAGTAGGAGGTACTGGAGGTACTCCGCCGCTGGGAGGCGCGCATGAGCGACGAGGCGTTGTTTTCGCCCTTTTTGAACTTTAATTTGCAACTTTATTAGCTCTATAAAAACGACTTTTTAGAGAAATAATGACGGTTAACGTGTGATATACTTTATTCCGCTTCAAAATTTCTGGGACGGCTCTCGCCAATCACGAAACCCTGTGAATGTGACGTATAGTGAAAGGGAGCGCCGTTATGCGCGCGCATTCGGCACCTCGCGGCGCCACCGTCGGAGGAGGTGTTTCCGAGTTGTCAAATTAAAATATGATGCACTAATATTTTTAAACTCTTTCGTTGTCCACTGGGTTTCCGGGACCACTAGTGTGGAGAAACCGCAAAAAAAAGTAGACGCTCAAATACTGTTGGAGGGCCCCTTTAAGACGAGTTAAGCGGTCTGGGAAGCAATGTGCTTGTAGCTCAGGGGGTAGAGTGTCGGGCTGGTGTGCACGAAGTAGCGAGCTCAATCCCCGCCGCCGCTCAGCCTTTTTTATCGAATAAAAGGGGCATTTACCGCCTAGCGATTCAAATCTTTCTTTTCGATTCAAATCTTTCCCTCTTTCGGATGCAGCACAAACCCTGTGCGACATCACGTGAGCGCCCTCTGTCGGACGCAGCTCGAACCCTGTGACATCACACGTGAGACGCCCTGAACGCCGCAATTCAAGTCCTATATTGCCCTCTGTCGGACGAAGCTCGGACCCTGTGACATCACGTGGTTGTTATCAGATGATGGCCGCAGCTGTCAACACCTGGTCAACCACGCTTGTGGTTTGAGGTTTGAGGTCTGAGGTTTGAGGTACTTGACCTCACACCTGTACCGCGTACCTCGGGGGGCGGGACCCGGGCGAGCTCCGATTGGTGACTGGCCAACGCCCATGCCCTGTCATTGGTCCCTGGGATGGGAGAGAGGGAAGAGGACCCGCCCTGCGGCTCTGTGATTGGTCGGGGCTGGCCCCGCCCCCTTGGGGGCTTTGATTGACAGGTGGCCGAGTTGCTACATGTTTTCTACTACTCCGACAGTTTCAAATGTGAGTACTGTTAAACATTATCACGGAATAAACGTTAACAATTCATGCTATGTAACTGGGTTTGAGTGCCTCAGACCGGGTCATTTGCTTAGAGCGTTGTTTGCAATAAAATTCAAAGTGACAAGACAAAGCATCGCCAGGAGATCTTTAGAACAGCGTTTTTCCGCCGGAACTCGAAGCGCTGTCAAGATGTAGTCACATTTTATTATACACGCGTGCTCACGTGCCCGGTCATTGACACATCGCCCAATCTGGCCGATGTATACATGACATCGCAGTTCCCAAGCCCTATGCAATTCCAATGACAACTTTTTCATATTTTTTTCTTGGCAACCATCGAACGGATTGAACTGGGAATGGTTTTATTAGAAAGATAGTAAAAAACTGAGTAATGTTGTGGCGCTACATTTCCCGATATAAATGTTAAAATTGTTTTACGGGAACTTAAACGTGCTTGCAAAGGCCCTTTTTTCGTTCCGTTCTTCATAAACATTTAAAAATAAACCAGGGCCTAAATATAAATTCAGGCGCCACTATATTGAAGACCAAGACTTTTTCAATATATCTCTTACAAGATCTTTTTGCCAGAGATTGTCATTGTGATAAAATTTAACTAAGTTTGTGGCCCATCAAAATGCCAGAAATCGAGCTGTCAGCTGGCGCCATCTATGAGCGTGTCGCTAATACTACCTCTTGAAATTGCGCAATGCGTTATTGCGCCCCGGACTACTTGCATCTTCAAGGTCGTCGGGTTGACGGTCGGTATTTCGAGGGAAAGTTCCTCTCAAAGCTTTTTTTTATTTTTTTATTTTGGCGGGCGAAGATTTATGGTGAATTCCACTCGTAGATCCGGAGCGCTTTCCAAAATCCGCGAGGGAGGCAAAATTCCGCTCCGTGGGACCCGCTCCGAATCGACGAGGGGAAGATAAACTCGCCTTTTTGGAGCGACCTCCCCCAAACCCCTCCCCATCGCTTTCCCCTCCGCCGTTCAAAATGGCCGCTGCTCGAACTTGACCAGGCGCTCACTTGACAAGCCCACCAACGCCTGAGCCGACTGATCTTTCCGACGCAGAAATAACACGCGCTCGACACAGGCCGGGCGAAATTATACGTACCACGGCGCTCATGTCGCAAATAACGAAGACGTCCGCGTTCGGCACCGTCACATAACTTTCGGCCGCGTCGAAGCGGCGGGGCACGGACAGCGATTGCCAGCGGTGGAGTTCAGATTTCTGGTACGACTTTAATAAACACAGAGGTAACACACCATCACTTGCACGGTCGTTGCCTAATCTCTTCTTGCTTTATTGCACGGGAAAACGCCGGCGGAGTGCCGCGTAAAAAGGTAAACAATCATTGGCTGCGGAATGAACAGGCCTAACCTTGCGTCTGCCTCCGGCTTTCCTGTCGTTCTTCCTCTCACGATCACAGATGTCAGCACTTACGATTTACCACGCTCCACAGTCCCGGCTTTGTATCCCTGATCTACGCGAGGTAGAAGCGTTCGAGCCGTCACAATCCCACGTAAACAACCGATGCACCCGAACAGATCAAACTCGACGACCCGTCCGGCCCGCCGACCTCGCCAACCTCGCCGCGCATGCGCAAAGGAAATCACGTGGGCCGCTCTCTCAATTTCCGGAGAGATCTGTGAAATCCCGCAGAGCAAGTTCGGCGGAGTTTGAGGCGCTCCGTGGAGCGGGCGTTGCCAGAGATCTACGAGCGGAAGATGACCAACTCGAGCCAGATCTGCGAGCGGAATATGCGCGCTCCAAATGGAGCGCTTTTGGAGCGCTCGAGATCTGCGAGCGGAATTCACCATTAGTAGTAGGTTGTCCATCGCCCGAGCGCGTCCTTGGGAGGATGTTCCGTCTTTGTTGGTGTTTTGGGGTCGCACAAATGCGAGTGAAAGGTTTCTTGTTTTTTTTTTTCCTTTTTTGTTCGGCGGCGAAGATATATTGCGGGTGGGTGTGAGTGATTAGTTTTCAATCACCAGAGCGCATCATTGGGAGGATGTTTCGTTCTTTGTTGGCGTTTTGGGTCACGAAAATGGGGGCGAAAGATTTCACTCTTCAAGCGGTCCTTGCGTGAGTCCTGAAGTTACCAAATGCAGGCAGACAAAAGCTACCGAAGCATTAAAGGGTCGATACTGTCTTACCACTTCTTTCTGTTCGAAGTAGGAGAAGTCATTTGATTTGGCGATTTGAAATATTCTGCAGAGATGCATTTAAAATGTTTACATATTTTAAATGCGGAAGAAACATACGTGAGTTCGTCGATTTTGTTTTAATTTCGACATTCGCTTTGCATAACAGCTTGTGGAGGCTGATTTCTACCGTAATAAAACAAACATTGCGACATTTTCTTCAGTGAAGCTAAAAACAGAACAAGCTTTTTGGTAGAAGCGCGTCACACGTTTCTATTTGGAAGTTGTGAAAGTCTCGCGCTGAAGATTCTTCGTTTGACCCGAACCAAAGCATTCTTGATTCAGTATTCTATGAAATAGAGGCGAGTGTATTAGACAAGAACCCGCACACCTTTTATTATGGTGTTCCTCGATTGCACGTCTTGGCTGCGATGAGCCCTTGGTCGGCTGTCACTGTTGGGCGGCCAAGAAAATCTCACTGGAGAAAAAGCGGCGTTAAAAAGCTCACCAGAGAGAAGCTCGCCGGTGAAATGCTCACCGCAAAACCGACAAATGCGGAGAAAAGCTCATTTACGAAATAATTTATTCTACAATTAAAATTTAATATTCTCGGCATTGTTCGCACTGCGGTGTTTATATTTAAAACTCACGTCCACACTTTCCTGACCGCTCATTCTGCGCTTTTTGCGTATTCGTATAGTTGTAAAACCAGGGCCCGTTTGCTCGAAGCTGGTTAACTAACCGCGGTTAACCGGATTTCCCTACGAGGGGGAATTTTAGGTCATGTGACCGGCAGAGTAAGGACGGCGGGGAAACATGGCGGTGCCCCGGTGAGTGAGCGCCGCTCGCTTTGGAACTAATACGTCGTTGTAGCTGCAATATTGGGCGCGTTTGTCAGCAGTGAATGGTGCAGGTGGCTTTCGATTTGCCTTACATCACTTAAAACACAAAGCATGAGCAATGACCTCGCCGAATTGTTTAGATAGTCTTTCGATTCTGGCAATTCCTAAGCCTAAATGAACGCGATAGTTGTCGGCATGGCAACGACTTTGGAAAGTGGATTGCCTTGACTCAATCGGCCGGGTACTGATAGCACACAAAAGCAGACAGCGTCCCCATAGACCTATTGCTAAATTTCCCAAGCACAGAGGTGCATGCTACGAGTGTAGTTACACGCGCTGCACGTGCTGGCGTCTGCAGTAGTCAGTATTCTAAAGCAAAAAGCCTACAACAAGTTTTGCCGTGCACGCGCGTTCGTCAAAGATTTATTATGATTATTTACTTCGAATATTTTATAAGTGGAAGGCCAGCGCGCGCCGATCGTTGAATTACACCTCCAGTGTTCTCCTCGATGTTAGGGTAATTTACTAATAGGTCAATTTTCACTGGAGCCGAATTACAGGTTTTTCAATTTATGACGGTGTTATATACAGTTCTTACATGCTGGCCAACCATGCTGCCGGTGTAACGCCCGCCTTTCACTGCTCACTTCTTTCTCATCGTTTCTAGGACTGAACTTCGTCGTCCTCCTTCGAACTTGGAAGGATATTTCAACGAGGCTTGTCTTCACTTTCAGACAGCCAAATATTTAGAAATTTTCCAAACAAGGGTTAATTTAGTTTTACCTTACCGATTATATGTACAGAGCGCGACACTGTTAGCGCGAACAAGCGATCGCCGGTTTTTCCAGTTTTTCTCTTTAAAACCAAGGGATGTCATCCAAGTTATTATTGCTGTGGAAAGAGCTCATTTAGTTCTATAGTGTACGCGATAAAATTTCGTGCTCGCTAACACTATTTAGAAGTAAAATGCGAAAATCCGCCGATGTCGTGTTCGCGCTAACAATGTCGCGATGTGTACCACGAGCAATAAAAATTGTTCCTTGAGCTCAAATGTATGCCGCGCTGCGTCGCGAAAACACGGTAGCGCGCATTTTTGGGTCCCCCCATTTCGGGGACCTTTCCACGGAAGCCACCTATATTCGCTACAGCCAGGAGGTGACACCAGCTACCACCCCATAATAAAACACGGAGCTATCGCTCATTCAGCCCTCGTCAAACTTGGCTAGGTACTTTTAGGTACCTAGTAGGGAAGGGTGGTTAACTTTTAACCGCGGTTAAAGTTAACCGGCTTCGAGCAAACGGGCCCAGGGGTTCTTGTTCAGTCCCAGAAGAATAGCTTACTTTCTAAGAAAAATGGCGAAGAGGCAGACGAACCCACAGTTTGGCAGAATGCGAACAATTAAAAAAGTGGGGAACTTATTTTTTTTAGTTATCATTTACATGGAGACAGGACATTGCCTACGAACAGCAACAAATGTGGACCTCCGTCTTGGCGACCGACGACCCCTGACCTCCCAAAAAGTATCAAGTCCGTCTTAGGCCACATCACCGAAAGAGGTCATTCTTTATTACAAAGCAAAAGTAAAACAGAACGTAAAATTGCTGCGTGCGCAGCTGGCCAGGTAGGCAGCGCGCCCGTGGCCTAGCGGTTACCGTGCATACCTTCGACGAAAATAGCCGAGGTTCGATGCCTGGTAACGGATACACTTTTTATTGTTTCTATAATGTCGCGTTCTGGTAACTTCTAGGACCCTGTTGCTTATTCGAGGTTAGCTTATTCTACTGCCGAATCTTCTACGCCGCAGTCAGTCTCGATCCTGCTGTTTTCACCGACATCGACGCCTGCGACGCTAACCTTCTATTTTGTTCACCCGATTAAACGTTTAGTTTCTAAAGTTATTCACCGCTGTTAAGAATGGAACCTTCGGCAACCTTTTCCGAGTTTCAACGCTGCGGAAACGAGTCCCGAAACGAGTCCTGACGTGTTCTGGACTGTCGCCCACCTGTCGATGCCTGCCCAAAACGAGTCTCAACGCGTCCGTGACGTCAACGGGACGTGTGTGTGTGTGCGTGTGGGTTCGTGCGCTCCGGAAGGGGAGAGAGGCCTGGCCTAACTGCGGAGAACCATGGCTACGACGCACTTCTGGCTACGACGCGGTGGGCTTTGCTGCAACGCACTTGGCGGTCGCACCTGCTGCCCTGGCGGAGAGTGAGGGAGAAAACCGACCCCTATATAAGGCGGGGCGTGAGGCTGCTCTGTTGTTCTCTCGGATTTGACGACTGTATCGCTACCATGTAATTAAACCGTTCGTTACGTTACCAATTCTCCCACCTCCACTGGACCCCTGGGTTCTTCACTTCGGGGAATGGACGTCGTCAAAGGCCAGGAAGCCTCCGGACGTGCGGCCTAAACCCCGCCTCGAACAACTGGTTGGCAGCGGTTGGGATCGGACCATGCGACATCGTGCTACATCTGTGGGTGAGCGTTTGGACTTTGCTTTGAGATTCGCCAGGCTTCAGATTATGGGTAATTAATTTTGAACTGCTGGGAATCCTTAGTGTTTGACTCGTGCGCTAGGTTTGTGTACAACCTCGCGACAAGTTTTATAGCAAAGCCAAAGCTAAAGAGCAGCGATCATGGATCTGATGAGGTTACTGAGAACAGATTTACTCTGTTTATGTGAAGAATTGGGTGTGGAGGTAGAGCAAAAGATGAAGAAATCTGAGATCAGTAAAGCGATTTCAGAGAGCGCGGAAGCAGAGGAAATTAAAATTGCGTGGGAACTGCTTCAGAACGCTAAGAGTGAAGCTGCAGCAAGAGAGGAACGAGAACAGGCTGCAGCGAAAGAGGAACAGGCTGCAGCGAAAGAGGAACGAGAGCAGGCTGCAGCGAGAGAGGAACGAGACCAGGAGCGAGCGCTGAAAAGGCTAGAGCTCGAAATTGAACAACAGCGATTAAACTCGCAGAACAGTAGAGTTGGGGCTCCGGTACGAGCAAGTGAGACCGAGTCGTATCAAATGAAGAAGCTCCTGCAACCGTTTAAAGTTGGGGAAGACGTGGGCCTGTTCTTAGTTAACTTTGAGAGGACATGTGAGAAGTTGAGCTTCGCCCCAGAAACGTGGCCGCAACGGCTTTTGACTTTGTTGCCCTGTGAGGCTGCAGAGGTTGTCGCGCGCCTTAGTGCTGGAGACGCGGGCGACTACGACAAGGTGAAGTCCAGCCTTTTGAAGCGGTACCGCCTTTCTGCCTAAGCGTTCCGTCAAAGGTTTAGAAACGCATCCAAAAAGAGCAGCGAGGGCTACTCGGAATTCGTGTACGGGCTTAAAACCAATTTGATAGAATGGTTGAAGAGCGAGGAAGTGTACGAAAGCCGAGACAAGGTAGTCGAGTGTGTGTGCCTCGAACAGTTCTTTCGTAGCATTCCGCAGTCAGTCAAGCTCTGGGTGCAGGACAGGGTGGGAGTCGACTCTGTCGAAAGGGCCGCTGAGCTAGCCGAAGAGTACGCAACGCGTAGAAAGCTGAGCGGAGAGGAAAGCGAATCCGGCCGAAGCGATCAGCGCAAGACCTTCCGACAGGGAAACGACTCGCGAGAAAACGGGCCCGAGAAGCCCGAAGCAGGACAAAAGGTCCCAGAAAAGAGCACAGAACACTCGAACGGAGACGAGGCGCGGAAAAGCCCAACAGGGCAGTTCGAGGCAAGGAAGCCGTTCCTGTGCTACAACTGTCAGGGGCCGGGACACACAGCGGCCAGATGTAAGAAACCGCGGGTTGTGTTCTCGTACGTGAACGGTAGTGACGAGGACCTGAAGCTTCTTCGTCCCTATCTTCACGAGCTCCATGTAAACGGAAAGCCGTGCAGGGTGCTTCGGGACAGTGCAGCGACGATGGACGTTGTCCATCCGTCGTATGTAACGCCATCCGATTTTACGGGAAAGGTAGTTTGGATCAAGCAGCTGCTCGAAAAGCACAGTGTCTGTCTGCCTATGGCGAGAGAAAGGATAACTGGCCCGTTCGGAGAGCTAGTGACAGAGGCGGCTGTCTCGCAAACAGTCCCGTTAGAGTATCCTTATTTGTTTTCTAACCGGTCAGATTTCCTGCTGCTCGAAAGGGGTCAACAACTGGGAGAAGGGCTAGTTCAGTCGTGTACGAGGTCCAAATCGCGTCAGGTCGCCCCTTTGTTGACGAGTGATCCAGAGCCAGAGGCAGCTGACGGGGAGCAAGCACTCCCAGAGTTGGAGGCAGAAAACCGGGATGAGAGGGACCAGGTTGTAGAACAGCCTGACCTCGCAGCGCTAGAAAGCGTACGCCGTCCCAACGAGCCCGCGAAAAAGGCGGAGGAAGACGGGATCATTAAAGGATCTCTCGTTGCTCCGACGTCACGTAATTTGGATTGTCTGTTGCGAGTAGACAGAGTGTCTTTGACAGCCGAGCAGAAGAGCGATCCTAGTGTGTCAGGGTTTCGCGGTACAGCTCAGGATATTGCTAGGACCAATGTGACGGGGAATGAAAGAGGCGGATTGTTTTATCGGCGCTATAGGGACCGCATTTTCACGTCTAGAAATCACGTGAAAATCGATCACTATGACTTCAGCGTAAGAAAAAGGAAAGGCAAATTTAACGGCAATGCCGATGGGTTGAGCAGATTTTTCTGACATCACGAAAAATAGTAGGGATGATCTCAGAGGTCTTCGTCATCCACGGGAATGAGGATCTAAGTGGGGGCACTTCGTTAAAACCCCAAAATGACCTCACAAATTGCGAAGAGTTTTTGTCTTTTGTATTTTGTTCATTGTGACCTCGTTGGAAAAATGAGTTTTTTTTTGGCGACAGGGGGTCTCGATACCCGGAATTGTACCAAATTTTGGTAATCCGTAATCCAGTCTGGCGGGTCTTTGGCGAATTCCGAGCGTTTGACTGCGGTGTGGCGTGGTGTTGTGGGGGACGTTTCCGCTGATGCCTCCGTTGTGAGAGGTTTGGGAGTTTGTTTGGTGCTTGCAGCGTCTTCTCAAGGCCTACTCCAAGCCCACCTCTTCAGGCCAGCGATTGTACCACCGGCCATTCGAGGTTTCCCTGGCCCCGGAGGGGCTGTTAAGAATGGAACCTTCGGCAACCTTTTCCGAGTTTCAACGCTGCGGAAACGAGTCCCGAAACGAGTCCCGACGTGTTCTGGACTGTCGCCCACCTGTCGATGCCTGCCCAAAACGAGTCTCAACGCGTCCGTGACGTCAACGGGGCGTGTGTGTGTGTGCGTGTGGGTTCGTGCGCTCCGGAAGGGAAGAGAGGCCTGGCCTAACTGCGGAGAACCATGGCTACGACGCACTTCTGGCTACGACGCGGTGGGCTTTGCTGCAACGCACTTGGCGGTCGCACCTGCTGCCCTGGCGGAGAGTGAGGGAGAAAACGGACCCCTATATAAGGCGGGGCGTGAGGCTGCTCTGTTGTTCTCTCGGATTTGACGACTGTATCGCTACCATGTAATTAAACCGTTCGTTACGTTACCAATTCTCCCACCTCCACTGGACCCCTGGGTTCTTCACTTCGGGGAATGGACGTTGTCAAAGGCCAGGAAGCCTCCGGACGTGCGGCCTAAACCCCGCCTCGAACACCGCCTCATCAGTTGTCATTGGTGACAATATATTTGTCCATTGGATGCAAAGAAAAAACACTATTTACAAAAATGAGAAACGATCTGGCCAGAAACCATGATGTTCCATAAAACAACGTTCTACTAAACGGCTTCGATGAAATTGGGTTCAAATAAATGACGTTGAAATAAATATCTTTGATAGAACAGAGTTCGATAAAATATCGAGAGCTGCGAAGAAACAATGTTAGATCGCTTTGTAAATATGAGCTTTTCTTCGCATGTATCAAAAGTCTGGTGAGCTCCTCTCCGCATCCGCCGGATTTCTGTGAGCTTTTCTCCGCCGAAGAACAGCGCAACACCGAGAAGGTCACGGGAGAAAAGCTCACCGCAAAACTGACAGATGCTGAGATAAATCCACGCAAGTATTATACGATCAAGCTTTTAAATTTAGTATTTGCGGCTCTACTCTGGGGGCCCCGTGGGGAACACAAAAGGAGATATATACAGAATTTGTATATTACAGACACCAATAGAAACGACGAAGCAGAAGTCCACAGTTATGCAGGATGGGAACAATTAACAAAGTGATAGACACGTATTTTTTTCTATGAAGACATTGCCTCAACGTTGAGTTCTATAACGAAGATACCTCTTCATTGCACCCGACGACCACAGAGAGCCCCCAAATTGTGTCAGGACCTATCCGCACCAGAAATCATAAGTTGCTACAAAAACAAAATACGGAAAAGATTGTTGATTGTCCATATACCAAAAGAATGCCATTTCCGAAAACGAAAATCGTAGGTGAGTTTCCACCGCATTCTTCAAGAGGCCGGTGAGTTTTTCTCCGCGTCGGTCGGTTTTGCGGTGAGAGTTTCTTCTATTAGCTTTTTTTTCGAGATTCGTGACTTTGGCATCGACCTGCACCTTTTTTCTTTTTATATCGGAACCGCAAAAAGATCGCACGAGCCTGAAAGACGCTGCCGGTTTTCAGTCATCATATTTTCACAAAGCGAGGCATCTGAGGTTCTGTTGCGCACTAGAAGATCAACTGCACCAGGGACCGGACATTTCACCGAACGCCGTTTCATTGAATGCATCATAAGATTCTGCCAATAATATTTGAAAAATTATTCTTTCTTTGAAACCATTGAATCTTGCAAACTAAGAAGTAATTTCTCATTGTCATCTCGTACAACAGACGCTTAGATGGCACGAGGTAGGACACGCCTGGAGTTGTAACCAAGCGGATGGATTCGAGGTTTCCACCACCTCCCCCCTCCACCAACCCCGATTATTTATATATATATATTTTTTTTTGGTTAGCAACGTTTTTGTTTGTTTTTTCCGCTATTAGGATGTTTTGTTTAAAAATACCGGCCAATTGTTGCAATTGAAAGTTTCGGCACGGGACGACCACTTTTTCGATGAAATGGCGTTCGATTAAATGTCCTGAATCCCTACGCGTTTCTCGTGTTGTTGTTTTTTTTCCTGTATTTTTTTTTTATTATTGCTTTGCTTGACGACAACTGAGGCGCAGATTTGGAGCCCCCCCCCCCCCTTTTTTTTTGTTTTTCTCCCTAAAGACAAACCGGCAAAACACAAAGAAGGTCCAGACTCCTCGGAACGCAATACAACGACGCCTACCACAGCCTCAAGCCAGTGGACCCCCTCTAATTAACTTTGAGAGTAGCATTATCCGTAAGGACAGAACGAGCGGGTTGTTATAGGATGGAAGAAAACGAGAAAGGGCGGACAACCGTCCTTTCTCGTTTCCTTCCTCAAGTTTAATTAGCGTTGTCCCCAGCGCAAAGAGGGAGCCGGCCCGAAACAAGCCAGAAACCGAAACTCAGCTAATTTTTGCTGAAATTCGGACTATATCTGTCGGTGCATCGATCTCGTGTTTTTAAACTGGAATTGGTCATATTATGCGAGAAAAAAACACTTCGGAAGTTACCGCGGTACATGGCTCATAGCTTTACTGACACTCAAACATTCCACTTTATCTCAGTTTCGCTTGGCATAAGATTGGCTCACTTCGAAAAAAAAAAAGTTATTTACTTGTGATATCGTAAGAAAGACAATCACATGACCCAAAAAGCGCCCGGCGCCCTTTGACGCTGTTACTTGGTGCCACAGCGTTTACTTATTTGAGTGATTTGCGGAGGCGGTGTCTCGTCTGGGCGAACAAAACAAAACAACAAATGAGGTTATCGGTAAAAGATGCCGGAGCCTTAGTGGCAATTCAGCTTTGGGAAGTGATTAATCGGAACATGTAATTATAAAAGTTAGTTAAAAACTTGTTTTTTTCATAGCTTTCTGACAATGGAAGTACGCTTTGATCAGTACGTATATAAGACGCAACACTATCTAAACTTTTGGTGATTGATTTTTTGGCATTTTGACAGTACAACATATAGTTCTGCTTCCGTGCAATTTAGAAATCGTACACCTATTTAGAAATCAGGGTGACCGTTGAAATAAAACGAAATCCGGTGCTCTGGAAAAAAAGAAAAAAGCTGGGACTCTAATGCCTGTTGATTGCATCGCGAAACGGTTAGTTTCGTATTTTTTTCCCCACAAGGAGGTCAGACACTTTTTTAGAGTGAGTAGCTTTATTTTTCAAAGCACTGCTTCGCTGGAATGAAAAGTAGGCTCTGAGGGGCCGCTATTGGGACGCAACGCCATTCCGACTTGTGGCAGATTATTTCGCAACATTTTATGACACAACACCACGAAAGAAATGTATGGCATATTTCGCTTTTGCACTGACGATATCAACAATCTACATCGTATCGTGCGAAAAATCTCGGAACACGGAATACCCGAAAAACCAAGCCAAATCTTTTTCCGAAGTAAAACCGGGCAGCGAAATGAGGCGTTCTGTAACCGCGTTTTTTTCTTCCTAATTCGGCAAGAATAGGACAAAGAGCCTCCTTCGCGATGGACTTGGAGGCCCACAACTGGGGTGCATGAAGGCTCCCTACCCACAACCCTCACTGCTATCCTCTGTCTAAACTGCATAAAAAAAGCCATTCTCGCAGCTTGCAGGGCGGGGTGACGGGATGGGTGGGTTAAGTGGGGGGCATTCAGGGTCAAGCCGTCCGCTGATAACCGGAACAAAAAATTACACCATCTTCCCGAGGGGAACCATGGGGTGATGCGGAGCATCGTGTTGGTTCCGAGGAAAGAGTCAGTTGCGTGCTGACGTCGAGAGATGGCGCCACCGACTGCCCTAGCGTTACCCCCTACGCGAGCCTTCGTCGCGGCTCGCGGCAGAGAAACTTGGAAACGCTCGCCGCTCGCCGTTTATTTTTTTTCACACTTGAAGGAGAGGAGACTAGAGGAGGAGAGTTTTGCGTGCGCGCGCGGTGTGAGGAGAAGCGAACGCACGCGCAGTGCACGCAGCTGGTAGAGAGAGAGAGCGGAGAGAGTAACGCGCAGCTGTTGGAGAGAGGGAAGGAGGAGAGTTGCGCGTGCGTAGTTCGAGTGCCGACTACAACGCCGACGCCGCGGGACATAGACCCGAGCAAGAGATGCTCCGCATCTAAAAGACAAGCTTTTTCTTTATTTTTGTTTGGAAATAGCACTATATCGCGTAAGCAGGTGAGTGGAGAGGCTTCCCCCCCAGTGCCATCTGGATTCCGGACAAGGTCCAATCGGAGATAAAATTCTACTGAGATATCCTCTTAACGGGATTCGATCAACTACCCCAACTGCGCACTCAACGTACCTGTTTCTGTGTTTTAAGGCACAATTGTTTCCTCTCGTTCCCCTGTCAACCACTCTGGGGCATAGCTGCGACATCTTACTGGGCGCCGAAAACAGGTATACCATGTCTAACAAGCACGTGTGTGCAGAGCAAAACAAAGAAAAACATATAGAGGGAAAGCAATCCAGCAAGAGATCTTTTTACTGTTTACAAAGTCACAGCCCAGCGTGCGATCTTCACAGCCCAGCAAGTGCGTGTTCGTCGCTTCGGAAAGCGAGCAAAGCACGCGCTATACGTCCGAACACTATAGATGGCACCGGCCACAAGCTCTTTCTTGGAAAGGTATAGACGATTGCAAGTTGGGCGACAGGCCGCCGCCATGTCTCTGCTCGTGCGGACGAATCCGTGCAAATGAAAGCTTGCCAAAGTTACGCTCACGCGCACGCTTCACGTGCTTGCAAACATGGGGAACCAGCCGCGGCGCCATGCTTGCAATACAAATTACGCCCTCTTCTGGCAGAGTTTGAAATACTGCACAGCTGCGTGTGCAAAAGACACCATAAAATGGAAAGACGATCGCTTATATATAGTTCACTTAAGAACAGTATTATACAAGTAATAGCCTTGCCGCATTAATGGTGTCTTTTGAGCACGTCCCTGTGCAGGGTTTTCAGATCTGCCTGAAGAGGTAGTAGTTTTGGAATGGGTCCATTGCAAGTATCTCGTGCTCACAAAAGGCTGCAGGAAGTGCTCGTTCAATATTCAGAGGTCGAGTTAGGAACCGGTTCGAACCGGTTCGCACATATTAAAACCGGTAACCGGAGTTATATTATGTGCGCTATCATAAACCGGAACGAAACCGGAACAAAATACAGTGCTACTGAACCCAAACCCGAACCGAACCGAAATAATGACCGGTTCGACACCCTGCTTCTCTCGGTCCCGTTCGTCGACTTCGATCTGCCAGTAGCCTCTCTTCAGGTCCATCGATGAAAAGTATCGAGAGTGTCGCAGCCGATCTAACTTGTCGTCGATGCGGGGGAGTGGATAGACGTCTTTCTTCGTCACCGCGTTCAGCTGCCGGTAGTCCACGCAGAACCTAAGCGTTCCGTCCTTCTTCTCAACCAGCACGACTGGAGAGGCCCAAGGACTGCTTGAAGGCTGGATTATGTCGTCGTTCAGAACTTCTTGCACTTCCTCTTGGATGACCTTCCTTTCTTGTAGAGAGACTCGGTACGGCGATCGGTGCACAGAGAGCGCGTCGTCTTTGGTAACAATGCGATGTTTCGCAACGGTGGTTTGGCGCACCCTCGAAGACGTCGCGAAGCAGTCGCTGTATTCGGCGAGGAGGTTACTCAGCTGCTGTCGTTTTGAGCCTGGAAGCTTGGGGTCAATGTCGAGCTGCGCTGGCGGCGTAATGTCCTGCTGAGGTGGGGATGATTCTTCAGCAATCGCGGCGATTTCGGCGGAGTTACGAAGTTCCTCGACGTGACCTACAGTGGCACCTTTCGTGAGGTGCTGCGTTTCTTGTCGAAAATTCGTCACGAGGACCACGGTGCGCCCATCCTGATGTTCAGTCACTCCTCTTGCGACGCCTATTCCTCTTCCCAGAAGCAATTGAAGGTTGCCTTCTAGAACAACTTCGCCGCAGGCAGCTGCATTGGTCACGACGGGTACGAAAACACTCGATCGCGGCGGCAGGTTCACGTGGTCGGCAGCGACTCGAATGGCGGCTGACGCTGTTTGGGGTTTCTCTGAAGGCGGAACAGACTTGCGCAGCGTCTATCAGTTCTCACTAAGGTCGATGACGGCGCCGTATTCACACAGAAAGTCCATGCCGAGAATGACGTCTCTGGAACAGTCTTGTAGAACGACGAACTTCACAGGGCACGTCTCACCATGGACCTCGACGCGAGCAGTGCATCTCCCGACTGGTGTAATGAGGTGTCCTCCGGCGGTTCGTATTTGAGGTCCATCCCATGGCGCATGACTTTTCGAAGGCGGCGGGAGAGCCTCCCACTCAAAACGGAGTAGTCTGCTCCGGTGTCGACAAGTGCCGACGCGTCATGGCCGTCGATGATAACGTTGAGGTTGTTGGACACCAAGGCAGGAGCGTCGTTGCGATGCGCAGCGTAGGTAGAGTGGGAGCGTTCCGTCGTTCTTGGAGGCTCTTTACTTCGGTCGTCTTCGGCAACGCCACCTCCAGGCGTTGCCGCGCCTAGTTTTCCCGGCGACGCAGGGGAGACAGGCTCTCTCGGCGGGTTCGTGGCGCTGGAGATGCTGAACGTCGTGGCGACGGCGAGCGAGATTCACGGCGGAGAGACGGCACTGAAGAGGGCGAGCGTCGGAGGTACTCCTCGATATCGCGAAGGCGTTCGCCGCACCTCGGGCGTGGGTCGTTCGGGTGGAAACCACGCAGCCCAAGTCGACGGTAGGGGCAGCTGCGGTAGATGTGGTTGGCTTCCCCGCAGTGGTAGCAGAGCGGGCGTCGGTCGGCCGTTCGCCACACGTCGGTCTTCCTCGGCGAGGGTTGCTCCGGGCGGACGTCCTGGACTTGTCCTTCCTGGCGTCGAGAATACTGTGGCATCGGAGGGTCTCGTCGGGGTGGCGCCGTGGCTTGGCGGTTAGCTTGCGGCGGTCGTCGGGCCATGGCGGCGTAGCTCAAAGTCGGTTCCTCTGGCGTCATCGTGTTGATCGAAACCTCAGGTTGGAGGGCTCGGTGAACTTCCTCCCGGACGACCTCGGCGAGCGACAGTGAGGACGGGCGATCCGCAGCGGAAAGTATCTTGCGGAGTTCTTCCCGGACGACTTCACGGACGATCTCTCGAAGGCTGTCGACACCGCTGGTATTCAGGTCCAGAAGGGAAGCAGCGACAGTTGGAGCAGCTAGCGGGCCGGCGATTCGGTGGTAGTGGCTTGCTCGGGCCGTCAGTGCGCGCTCGATGTTGGTGGCTTCACTCACAAATGCATCAACGGTCGTCGGGGGATTGCGGACCAGGCCTTCGAAAATTTCTGCCTTGACGCCACGCATGAGGACTCGAAGTTTCTTTTCCTCGGCGGCCTCCGGATTGGCTAGGGCACTTAGACGCAGGGGTGCTATGTTGCGCTTTTTGGACTCCCAGGAGACTTGGAAGAGGGAAGTGACGTCAACGACTAGAGAAACGCAGATTGGATGTTGACAGAAGAAAACAAAATCAACATCCAATCTGCACTTGCTGCGTTGTTGACGTCACTTCCCTCTCCCTAGTCTCCTGGGAGTCCAAAAAGCGCAACATAGCCCCCCAGGACATCCTCAACAAAGCTGGTCACGCTTTCGTTGGGGCCCTGCACCTTTGTTTGAAGTAGGTCCTCTGCTCGCTGGCGACGGTAGTGGTTAAGGAACGTCCGTTCAGTTCGGCGACGCAGGACTCCCATGTGGTGAAGGAGATTTCGTGTTTTTCAAACCAGTGCCTCGCAGTGCCTTCAAGCGAAAAGTAGAGGCTGTGGAGGCACTGCTCAGCCGTCCATCCGTTGTGGCGGGCTACCCGTTCGTAGTGTTGCCGCCAGTCCTCGATGTCTTCGGGGGCGTCCCCGTGGAAAGGCGTCGGAGTCCGGGGTGCGACGGGCAGGTAGATGAAGGTAGGAGCGGCGGGGTCTGCGACTGGTTGGCCATCGTCGTCTTCTTCGGCCTGGGCTTGTCCGGCAGCAGACCCAATTCAGGGGACTGACCTCTGATACGACGGCTTCTTCGGGCTTCGACGTCTTCGGCGAAGGGTAGCCTTCCGGGGCTGAGCACGTCGCTTGGCCGGGATGTCTTTGGAGGGGTACGATTAACGGGCATAGAATGGAATACCCCGCACCTCCACCAAAATGTCACGAATGACAAGTGATGAGGCGGCGAATGACTGAGTAAACTGAACGTTTAATGGGGCGAACTTGTGTCCAAAAATAAAGGAAAAAACAGAAGATGAGAACAAAGCGTCGCGGGCGTCGAACGCGGCGAGGCAGCAGGATCGAGCGCTGAGGCGAAACTGACTGCAGATCGCCAAGCGGAGCTCCTTATGTACGCGTGTTGGCTCCTGGAACAATCGGCCTAGAACGTTCGACTACTAGAACATTCGGAACTCGATCAGACGAGAATGATCTTCGAACTCACGAGAAGGTAATGTTGAAAGAATAAATAAAAGAACATTCCACTGACTAAAATCGAACCTTGACTTTACGCGCGACAGTCAAGCGCGGTAACCACTCGGCCACGCACGCGGTCGCTCGCCGACGCGCGTGGCAGTATTCGAGAGCTGCGTCGCCTGGCCGCCAGTTTCCCATTAAATATTGCAGATAATCACTTATGATCTTTGAATGCAATAACGGTAAGTTCTGAAAATTTTCCCATCTGGTTCGGACCACTAGGGTGGAATGGTGCTGTCAGGTACTTGAGGACGGAGGTGCGACGTGGCTAATTCTTAGAGCCGCCGTAGATGCCACTGACGAGTGCCACCAGTGATCCGTAAAGTAAGTGGGTGAACGCGGTGCAAGTTTCTAAAACCATCCAACGTTACGCGTAGCAACGGGATACTGCAAAAGTGGGACTTCGCATAACGCTAGTAATGTTGGAAAACTTGTCTTTCAAAAAGACGACACGACGATTCTTTCTTTGTTGCGCAATCCTCGGCAGGACGGCAGGGCTGCCCTTCTTCGCTCGCCTCGCGCGGCACGGCGGTCAAGAAGTCCAGACTTCCCTCTCCTCGCGGCCAAAGGGAAGAGAAAAGGGTTTTTTTTCCATTCTTCTCGCACGCGGCGACCACAACGGACGAGGACGAAATCTCTGCAAAGTGTCACCCATATATGGCACCGAACTACGGGGGGCTCGGTGGGACCCAGCCCCCAGCCGCCCCCCCCCCCCTCCCTTAGTCGGAATGGAATGCCAGGCTCCCCCCCCCCCCCCTTCCCTTCCGGGAGCTCCTCGGGAAAGTAAGTACAGAGTGCCCCCCCTCCCCCCCCCCCCCCCCCCCCCCCCATCAACAGGGTTTTTTTCACCGCAAAAATGAACTATGCATCACCGAACGCTCATTCTCTGCGCAAATCTAGCGCGAGAGGTCCGAACCAGATGCCGAAGTTTCAGCACCAACCGTTATCTTATTCAAAAGATTTAAGCAACTTTCTGAAATTTGTAATGGGAAAATGGTGGCCGATGAACCTCTTATGATTCACGGAGCTCTATGACGCCAGTTACCGAAAATGGGCAAAAATGGGCCCTATTTTTTCATTAAAAATTTCAGAAAATCACCTATAACTTTTTAATCAGATTACGGTTAGATCTGTAACTGTGGCTTCTTGCTCAGACCGCTAGGGCTACATTTGGGCGGAAAATGAGCGTTCAGTAATGCAGATCATAGTCGCGGTAAAAAAAAAAATGCAATAAAAAGAAAACAACCTGCAGATGCCAGAAAATACACAGAAAGACTCCCTCGGCGACGGCAATCGTTGAGCCGCTCCTGCCCAACAAAATGAACGGAGAAAGGCGAAAAAAAGAGTACGGGCACCATTAATAGACTCTTTTCAAAAATCAATCAAGCAACATTGATGATCACCATTTCTTGGGAAGAGGAAACAAAGACAAAAAGAGACTAATATATAAAAACAGAGGAAACAAAAACAACATTAAGGCATATCGTCCGATAACGGTAACTTCAGCTCTATACAGATTAGCTATGCAGATAGTAACGCCGGAGAATGGAGGAATGGGCCCAAGATATGCAGATAATACTGGGTGAGCTCCAAAACGGATTCCGAAGAGGTAGAAGACTGAAAGATAACTATTCGTCACCACACAATGTATAGAAATGGCAATGAAGAACCAAACAGCTTATTGTTAGCTTCTTTGGACATCAAGGAAGAGTACGATAATGTGAGCCAGGGAAAAATCTGGGGTCAACTGAGGAACTATAACTTAGATACAAATTTGATTAGGCTTCTTCAGCAGGTTTACACAGACAATAAGGTAGTTATAACCACAACCAACTCGTGGTTATAACATGGGAAGCAGTAACTACGCGAGCCACAGCAAAACAAAAAGAAGGCTCAGGCAGGGCTGTTTCCTGTCACCTCTGCTCGATGTAATACAGGTAGTATCAGGACTGATGTATGTGAACGACATCGTACTCTTGGCAGATAACCAGGACACATTACAGGAACTAGCTGGAATATGCGGAGAGGAAAGAGACACCTTGGGCGCGGGTTTTAGTAGCGACAAGTCTAGAGTGATGGTGTTCAGTAACGAGAAGAGGGAACCCCTGAGGATACAAGATATTATAGAGACCATGTAGGAAAATACAAATATTTGTGAGTCTGGCTCAATGAGGGAAGGAAATATCTAGAGGAACATAAGGAGAATACAATTAGAAAAGGAAAAATAATTAATCTATTATGAAGCACAAGGCACTAAGGAACTATATTATATATGAAGTGGTCAGATATGGAAAGGAGTGATGGTACCAGGACTGTTTTTTGACAATAAAATCAGAGGTTCAATCAGGATTGGAGTTTCGATAAGAAGCGCACTTTCGCACTGGGAGCACATGGAAAGTCACCAAATGTGGGAGTACAGGGGGCATGGCTGGACGTCTTTTGAGAGCAGGGAGGCAATTAGTAAGTTGAAATTAGGTTTGCATGGTATGCAAGCATTTATACATGAAAAGTTTAAAGGGGCACTCAAGCGGTTTTTGGGGAAGCTACTTTTTGGTGCGATGGCGTTAAGAAAGTGTCAGTGAATGAGTTTCTTGAGTTTTAGAAGGCAGAACCGCCTATTAATCACGCAGGAATAAAATACGTGCGGTCTCTTTTCTGTTCCTGCGCCGACCAATGAAATTATCGTATGTTTGAAAATGTTGGTGGCCTTTGTAAAGTTTCGCTAAACAAACAATTTTCAGTTCATTTAGATATGTCGTGCATTATAATTTCACAAGACGTAAAATAGTTCTAGTTTAGAATACGCGATACTGCAATTATCGTTTCACAAACAAGGGACTACGTTTTCTCCTTCCCTTCCTCCGCGGGGGGTGAATTTTTTGTTCCCCCGGGATGCGCGGAAGCGCACGTATCTGCGCGCGTTGCATGCCGGTCGTGCCGGTCGCGGGCCGGCTCCTTCTATCCGGATTCCGCAAACATGGCGTCGGTGGTGATCGTCAACGTGGACGGCGTGGTGAAAGCTCATCGTTCCGCGTAAAAGCGCTATCCTTGACTGTGAATTTTCGTCGTGTGTCGCTATGATAACCCAGCACGTACTTGAAGGGAAGATCCACCTACTCTTGCGGCGATGTCGTGGCGGCACTCTCAAGACAGCAGAAACTGCCCGTGCCGTCGTGTTTGTTTACTTCCACTAAAGTGGTGCTTTCTAAGCATTTGTGTCCCTCGAACATCGCCCGGATTTCTTATTTGGCGCATTTCATGCGTGTGCTCCAGTTCAAGGTATTACTGGTGCGTACCGTATAAAGGATGCGAATTTTTACGCGTTTTCATCACCGGAGAAAAGTGATTAGTGTAGCAATCCTGAACGCTCGCACGTGCTATCCCTGATCACGAGAATTAATATTTCTACGTTGCTATATCGCTGCTATGAGATACATCGTCTTTATAAATCATAGAAAAGGCGTGTGGCGATATTTGGTACTATTGGCAATGTCTGTGTATTAGAGTCGTGATCGTCCAAGACGGCGTACTGCATCTTTTCTTTTATTTTTTCATCACTGTTACCCAGAAGCCTATCAAAAAAAAGAATAATAATAAAGCTTTAGGATATAGAAAACTGTCTGTTCTATTCTGTTACGCTTGGTAGCCGTGCGGCCCCTTTTTAGAGGCGCCGCTGAAACAGCTGACGGCGGGTATAGAAGCGGTCGCCGTGATGACGACCCGCTGCATGTTGCAAGGTGTGTTACGCGCGGGCAGAGTGGTCGTTTCGGTCGCAAAGGACGCAGTCGTCAACGGAGGCAGTCGTAGGTACGCGCTCGTTGCACATGTCTGAACCAGCCATCCCCCCGTCCTCCCGAGGCGAAAGTCAACGTGGCGACATCGTTTGACATCACGTACCAGAGGTAACGCTGCGATGTCAAACGTAGGTTTGGTTACGACTTGCCCCAACCGCATACCGAAGAACGCCCGAAAAGGTCCGCGTTTCGTCGTCCTCGGAACCCGAACACGACTCCGAAGCGCTGCTATCGTCCACATCGCACGTCGGAGTGGCGTCATAGGAAATCATCCCCAGATCGGCTGTCCGTGCCGAAGAATTCCAATCCCTAACGGCGTCAGTCCTCGAGCGTAGAGAACTCCGCCATGATCGAGGTTCCAATGACAAAGAAGTTCGCCCGATGCGGCTACCTCGGAATCACTGCGCGACGGAACGTCGTCCCACGCCATTGGCCCGAGATCCTTTTGATAAGTGTGCGATGACCAATGAGAGCGGTTTCGTTTTCGGATGGATCCGAGGTTTGGCGGCCTTCAATTACATTTTTATTAAAGAAATAATCGCCGTATGACTATACTTTTTGGTTTTTAGGGATACTACGGGCGTCTCAATTTAGCTGTCATCATAAAAACACAAACTCAAAAAATGAAAGCCGTTTACAACTCCCTGTAACGCCGAATTAGAGCGCAGCTCTTGAGGAGGAGGGGAAGGCATGGGGGGGGGGGGTCACGTGACCTCGAGGGGGGAGGAGGGGGGGGGGCGAGAAAATTTTTCCGCTTGTTTTAGCGGGAAAAAATTTCCGCTAGATTTAGCGGGAAAATTTTTCCGCTAAATGTAGCGGGGAAAATGTTCCTAGCTTTAGCGGGGAAAATTTTCCGCTAGATTTAGCGGGGAAAATTTTCCGCTAGATTTATCGGGTAAAATTTTCCGCTAGATTTAGCGGGGAAATTTTCCGCTAGATTTAGCGGGTAAAATTTTCCGCTAAATTTAGCGGGTAAAATTTTCCGCTAGATCTAGCAGGGAAATTTTTCTGCTAAATTTAGCGGGTAAAATTTTCCGCTAGATTTAGCGGGTAAAATTTTCCGCTAGATTTAGCGGGGAAAATTTTCCGCTAAATTTAGCGGGGAAAATTTTCCGCTAGATTTAGCGGGGAAATTTACCCATCATGCACCGCGCGGTTACGCCGACGGCGACGACGACGTCGCTCAAGCCGGAAACGGGCGCCTAAGAGCTGCGCTCTAAAACCACTTGAGTGCCCTTTTAAACACAAAATTGACAAACCGAACCCGAAAGCTTACATTTAAATAGCTATGCATGGGGCTGAGCAGACTACTTCAGTGTAAAAGGAAGTGAAAGGAGCAGAAAGAAAAATGTGGGCGGCAAGAATGCAGGAAAAATCAGCTCTAACAATATGCAGGTCACAAGAACAGGACATAAGAAAGGAAAATGTGTTTGACAATTCACTGGGAAGTTCTTTGATGTTCGAGGCGAGAACGGGAGGTTTGAGGACGAGGACGTATAGTGCTAAATTTCAAGAGACAGACACAATATGTGCCACCTACCATAATGACAGCGAGACACTTGAGCACTCGGTCTTGAAGTGCACGGGGCTTTACCCTACCCTCCACGAAGGGGTAACGGATTTGGCCGGGGATCTGGGTGTTGCTTGCGACGATGGAAGGACGGAAGAGAAAAGGGTTACAGTCACAAAGAGGCGTTTAAAAGATCTGTGTAAATTATCAAGGGAAAACCTGAATGATGCACAACTAACTAGCACAGCTTGGGACAGGCGGAAAAGAGGGAAATTGGGACTCTCTCCCGCGTGGCTCCGGCCTCAAGTCTCAACCAGGGGGGCTATGTTGCGCTTTTTGGACTCCCAGGAGACTAGGGAGAGGGAAGTGACGTCAACAACGCAGCAAATGCAGATTGGATGTTGATTTTGTTTTCTTCTGTCAACATCCAATCTGCGTTTCTCTAGTCGTTGACGTCACTTCCCTCTTCCAAGTCTCCTGGGAGTCCAAAAAGCGCAACATAGCACCCCCGGTCTCTAAGTGAGTCTGGTGCTGGGGTAACGCTGATGAGGTTTTACCAGAGTAAAATTGGCGACTCCCTCGCCGGGGGGAAGAGGCGGGGGTTGATGGTTTCAGTTTTTTTGCCAATCCCCCGAAGGTCATCCTGGTGATATCTCACACTGTCTTGTTATAGTTAGGGGGAGGAAATTTGTCTTAGAAGGGCGGGAGGAATCATATGTTTGTCTTTTTAGACTTAGGCTAGGTGGCGCAAGCTACCGTCCGTTACAAAGGGTATGGCCATTAACATCCATTCATCCATCCATTGGGCCCAAAGCACGCGATTGGATCCAAGTGGAAAAATCACTGATCTCCACTAGAGGGGGCTGGATGGCGCATTGAGCTAGAGTTCCTGTATAGGCTCCCTACGGGAGCCAGAGTTGCGCGTTTGATTCCACGTGCCGCGTGCCGCCCTCGCCGCTATTCGCCGAGATCCGATCACGTGAGGAGCCGTATCAAGTGTCGTGCAGCAAAGTAGACGTTGCACGCGCCCCGGCGTACGTTCCCAGGCTTTTGAGCGCGACGCTTTTGAGCGCGACGCATTTGTCAGGGGAATATTCTACTAAAACTTCCTAATCAAAAGGATGAACCTAAAGATGTTTATACAAGTTATTTTTGCTGGCGCACATTGCTAGCGAAAAATGCTCGTCACTGGTGAACAGAGGCCAGATTCATAAAAAACCTCTTACCTACGACAACTTAGCTACGAAGTTCGTAAAGTTACGATCATCGTAAGATGAGGCGAAAACGGTATTCACAAACGCGTTCTTAAGTGAGAGGAGGAAAGTTACGACCTCTTACGGAGAAACGACGACTTCCGGTGCTGTTGCTATGTCGACGGCGTCTTCGGCAACACGAACAACCAATCGGAGAGCTCGGCATAGTTCGGAGCACGTGGATTTTGAATAACAAACACAAGCTAACTACTCGTTGATAGTCAGTTCTGTGTATGTCCTGTTCTGTCTATGTGCAAATGTTTAGTGTTCAAGCTGTTTCTCATAAACACAGGCGGCCTTTCCACCACCACTTGTCTGGGGTTCGTGTCCGTGCAGTGATATAGCGACGCTAACACGATTTAAACGCTTCGTTAACTGCTACGAACTCGATCGCTACGAAGTCAACACAACTGTCATCGTTGATGAAAGCCCCGTGCCAGTCATTTGCAAAGCGATTTTGAAAGAAAAAAAACCGCCGCGGTGTTTTTCGCGTCCTCGGAGATGCAGGAGCGAGCCGACGTTAAAAAAAGATACGTTTGAACTACGAGAGTGTCAGCAAGAGCCGCGCGAATACCTGTTCACACTCGAAGCGGACGCGCGCGTTTGAACGAAGTGCTGGATTCGCTCTGTTAGACCACGTCTTAGTAAGCGCTTCGGGGCCGATCTCTTACGATTGCAACTCGATACTTACGTGACACTCGGCAACGAAAGGTTGCACCCTCATCGCGTAGCTCCCACGAACTGCAGCTCGACAGTGACGTAGCGTCGTGTCACAATAAAAATGGCATATTAATAACAAAGTGTACATACCGTGTTGCGAAGGTAATCCACACGGCGTTTATTTGAGCTCTATATCACACAAAACGAGGCGATGGAATCAATGAGAGTCCCTTTTCGACGACAGCGTTCGTCACTCGACGACAGTGTTCGTCACCGCTGCCTCGGAAAACAAGGAGATGTAGATGAGAAGGGGAAGAGATTGACCTCTGAAATTAAGTTCAGCGATTAAACTATTCACACGGGAAGGGTCCACAAGGGTCGCGCGTGCATATTCCATTCAGCAAGCCAGCTGGTCGTGGGCAGACGGTCTTGGCGATGAACCGTCGGAGCAATGCCTCGCCGGAACAGCCTGCTAGGCCTATTCTGCCGAGCTCGCTTCGTCGGGGGGATCGTTGCCTTTGTTGCTTTTCCCGGGTATTTGTGGATCCAGCGTCCATGTTCGTCCTGGTCGATTTCAAGTTCATTTTCCTTTTTTCTTGCTGCTTGAAGTCGGGACGAGTGAGAATAGCACGCAGATTCCGTTGGTCGTCGCGACCAAGCAACTGAGCGACGCTGTCGGCCATGTTGATTTGATCGGAAAAAGTGCGTAAGACAGCTTCGGACCTGTCGTAGAATTCTGTCGTAACCTGCGCAAAAGTTACGACAATTTCGTTTCGAGAATACGGATTTTCTCTCAAATTTGTCTTACGCACTTTTTTCGTCGTAAGTTCGCTTTGAGAATCCGGCCTCAGTTTCGCGGTTTCGCCGACCGTTTTTCAGCAGACGACCCGGAAGTGCAGAGTGGTGCGCGATCGCTAGAGACGATATGTCTCGAAACCAAGGTGCACGCGTACTTCAAAGAGCAGTCGACAGGGGGCACTGATAGTACCGCGGGCCACGCGGAGCGGTGTTTGCACTCATATTGATCGTGATAGTACAAACTAAACACTCAGAAAAAAAGAACCTGAGCACATCGATGCAAGACATCGCCAGCCAGGGTCAAAAAGTACTTGGAGCGCTTTGTGCAACGACTGAAGAAGCCTCCACACACGCCCGCGTCTATCGTTAATTTTTTTTTTTTTTTTTTTTTTAAGACGAGAGACGAGACACATGAAGCGACGGGAGCGTGAAACGAGAGACGGCGGGAAAAACTGTGCAAGACCGGATCGCGCTTCTCCGCTTCGACCCCATTGCGCGATTGAGGCCACCGGTCGGCCATCTTACGAGATCCGCTGAAGCGTTGTCAAGGCGGCGGTCACGTGACCTACAAACGGTAACCATGGTAACTGTCTAGGCTTGACAGCGCTAGAGCATATCTCGTAAGATGGCCGACGGTGGCCTCATTTTCGGTGTGGGGAAGCGCGATCCAACAATTGTCATAGAGATCAGTGGGATAGACCAGAGCCGTATATGTAGAGAGTTTGGTCAATGGGAGGCGCGGGCAGAGCCAGGGCGTGCGGCAGACTCGAAAAGAGGGCTCGGCATACTCTCTTGACCAACCAGAAGCCGAAAAGAATCCCCTAGCGGTGGTAGCGAGAAACAGTTCTGATCAAAGGTCTATGTTCGTAAATGGTTTTCATAAGCGCGTAAGAGTGATGTATAGTAACTCTTTGTGGTTGAAAATAGGGTACACGTGTTGTTTTCATCATGATCATGCAGAAAGATGTAAGAAACGAATGCGCCGCTCAACTCTGTTTTGCTTGGATATGGTATAGCTTGGACAGACTATGACCGCTCGGACGGCAGATTCCCGGCCCTCGGCGCTTGGCGTAAGGATTATGTCGATCGTTCCGCTAGTCGCACTCTTCCACCGTCATTTTGGATGAGCGTGATTGAAACATCACGTGTACCATATTTTCAGTCATTGAGAGTCACTCCAATGCAGTTATCAAGTTTGTTTCTCGCGACATTTGAATTTCTGAAGACGCCCTGGAACACGCCCAGCCCGCTTTCGGCCAATGGCACCTCCTCATTTGTCTCCTATACTTCCCAACGAATGGCCAAACTCTCTACATATACGGCTCTGGGATAGACAATTGATACAGGGTACTTTTTGTCGGGCGGCCGCTTGCGCCACCTAGCTCACGCATGCTCAGTTACGGTACTTAGTTTAGTTTCGGTTTTAAAAAACGACCAAATTTTTTTTTTTTTTTTTTTTGGCGCAGGATTGGCACAGTTTACGCCTATTTTGGTAAAATGTAGCAGGATGTAGCAGGGTTAGCCCCTTGGCACAGTTTGGCGCAATTGATGCAGCAATCACATCACTGGGAGTTTGAAAATTAATATATATTTCGTTAATATATATCAAACAAAAGTGCTATCCGCCTATAGGTCATATATAGGACTACGCGGGGACAGTATTGGTTAAGCGCTAATTAAAAAGAATATGGAGATACAAGGCTCCAAATATGTCACCCGAACGTCAAAAGTATAATGTTAGGCACTTTATTATTATTTTTTATTCAAGTTCTTTTAAAGGCCCTTGTTGAGGGCATTACATAGGGGGTAATAAAATTTGGCTTATTTGTCAAGTATCTAAAAAAATACTCGGCATACAATAGATTCACACAAAAAATTATACAAATATTTTTAATATGCATAACAAGTGACAGAATTTCGTACAACAATCATACACACAAAATGTGATTCTCACCTTGCTTCACCTAATATTTTTTCGTAAAACGAAAAAAAAACGTAATTTTTAAAAAGCGGATTTGTTTTTCCTAGACATGGGGCTATTATATATATATTTAATTGAGAAAAATCCAAATACCCACCCCGACCAGTGTGTTCGATTTGAAATGAAACGACCCAGCAATTAAAATTAGGGGGGGGGGGTCTAATATTTTAGGGGTGGGGGAGAGGGGGGGGGGAGGGAGAAGGCACAAGGCGGCCAATTTTTTCTCTCAATTTACTTTCTCTCTCTTTTTTTACCCTTTTCGCGCTTTTTTTTTTTTTTTTTGCGTGTGAACAGAAATGCAAGCCTGGTGCCCGGCAGAGGTACTGAAACTCTACATTCAACGTGACAGTTAAAAAAATTAATGAAGCATGCGTAATTTACTTAAGAAAGCACAAAGTAAAGCAAAAAGTAACGTCAGAAAATATCCGTCACGGTATCACTACTGTGGTACCGCTATGAATGTCAATACCGAATATATATTCAACCTGCAAACTGCAAACTAGCGAAACTCTGGCCCGTACGCTGGCCAAAGAAGGTATTCAAGTGGCTCACAAACCTGTTTCAACACTTGGGCGCCTAATGCCTCGTCCGAAAGACCGTCCAGCAAGAGAAAAAGCACAAGACGTTGTGTACCGAATTCCCTGTGCTGAGTGTTCCGCTTCATATGTCGGCGAAACAAAAAACCTCAAGGAAAGAGTCCGCCAACATAAAAATGACGTACGCAAATTTGACCGAGAGCGTAGCGCTGTTGCGGAACACTGCGACGACAATGACCACCGCATCGACTTTGAAAACACCCGAATCCTGGATGTAGAAACCAACTGGCGCCAACGGCTCTTTATTGAGTCATGGTGCATACAGACCACACCAGGAAATATTAATCGATCCTCCGGCACCTTGCCCTCAGCATACGTCAGTGGACTAGAGGAGACACCAAAGAAACTGGCCCCATAGAAGAAAACGAAGATGCTGATCCTGGTTTGTAAATAACCAACTTTGAAGAAAACGAAGGTACCGCACCTGGTTTGAAAACTAACCACCGTAAAAAACGAAGATACTGCCCTACATTCACCGCAGAAGAAAAGAAAGCTGCTTCTCTTTTAAATAGCCCCCCTGAAGAAGGTGCCGAGCCGGCACCGAAACGTTGGAACCCTACAATTTTTTAGGGATTGGTTGGCGTTTGCCCTTTATTTATAACGTTTTACCCAACCAGGCAGACGTCTGCCGAAATGGCCAAGGAGCTATGCAACGCGGAAGAGAGGCCTCTGCCGAAATGTTCACCTTCCTTTTTTCATCACGTCAAGGGGAGGAGGGGCCAAGGAGCTATGCAACGCGGAAGAGAGGCCACGAAACGGCTCGTGCTCTGATGCCACTGGGAAAGAAAGGTTTTGTGCAAAATAAATATTATGGTGTTCTTTTTGCAGAAGATTTTTTTTAGAGGGGGTGCCCTCAGACAAACTGGGGGAGTGTATAACCCCCTTAGGGGGTGGGTTGGGAAATCACTGTACCTAGCCCTCTTGGCGGGAAAGAAAGAGCTTTGACCGTTCTTTGTGGACTAACCTTCGTTTAGACCAAACTAAAGTCACTGGATCAAGGGAAAGTAGCGCCAAGCCTTGTGGTCGCCATTTTGGTTTATGGAAGGAGCAGTTTCTTTCTTTTTGTCCTCTCCATTCTTGGTGAGCTTATCTAAATTCGGTGGTGACGGGTAGCTTTATACAGACGTTTCTTGTATACCATGATCTTGCTATCTCCACACTACATACGCTGTCGGTGCTTGGAGGCACAAAAAAAAAGTAATTTTCCTGTCTTGAAATACGTAAGAGCAATATTATTGTAAGAGATCTGTGGAGATAAGCGTGATTGATAAGTTGACTGCATACATAGTGGACCCTTTTAAAGCTTCAAAGATTTGAATGGACCGAAATGGTGATTTCCATGGGAACTGACACCAATCAGCCATCACCCTGCGTGGTTTTGTCTTCTGTATGTTAGTATTTGTATGTCCGGCTAGCAGGCAGGGAAGGCAATGGCGCTACTTCCCCAGAATCCAGTGACTTTAGACCAAACTACCCAGCCGGCGCTCTAAATGCATAGCATTTATAGGTTTCTTTGTGACGTCTCATAACACAATTGCGTCATAGTATCACATGACGTGACGGTCACGGAATTAGGGTTACCAATTCAAAAATGAAGGAAGTCGGACTCCCCGGCTAGCCCACATGGCGCGTTTTTCAGTGCGTCTAGACGCGCGTCTCGGCTTGGAAGCCAGACGCGTGCGTCCAGTCAAACCACACGCAGCGCTACCGGGCAGCGGTTCGCGTCTGCGTTTCCGAAGCGTCTGCCTAACGTAGCCAGACGCGCTTAAGAAACAAACGCAAATTTTAGATAAAAATCGCGCGTTAAATGATGGCTACATGCCGAAATATTTAATTTTATTAATAGTAAGCACGCATTTTTATTACATAAAATGCAATGAAGCTCAATTTCACTCATTTTCATCCTTTTTAGTGCGTACGCCTCATCCACCTTTCGGTACGCCATCGGCATCACCATCTCACGAGCCAAAACATTTACAGCTGGCCGCTACAGAGGTTGTGTTCTTGCGGCTGTTGCCGATATTATTAATTTTGTTCCTTTGTCTCTCGGTGTCCTTGTATTCTTTAAATTTCGCCTGCAAGAGTGCAAGATGCTTTTGTACTTCGCTAGCTCCTCTCTGTTCCGCTGAAGGAGCGTCAGCGTCTCCCGCGGAGCAGGGAGAGGTCCCTGGATTTGTGCAAAAGGTATTGTAAACTGATGTCCGCGGGGGGAAGGACGTAACTACCCATGTTCGCCCTGCTGCGAGCGTTGGCGGGCGCTCTGCCGTGGAATGGCACAGTGCTGTTACTCGTTTTTGTATGTGTATCTTTCTGTTTTGAGTGTTTGCATTTTTATTTTCCCCTCCCGTATCCCTTTTCCTACTTGGCGGTGGGCTAGCAGGCGCACCTGCGTAAGGGTCTCAACCTGTCTGCCTAGCCTTGCACGCTGCCGAGTAGGTATCGCAATCTGTGCAAATAAAAATTATTATTATTTTTATCACCTTTGTCGCAAGGTCCGTGGCGAAAAATACAGTCCTACAGTGGCGAAAACAGTAGAGAAAATTCAAACGCTCCTTGCAACTAGTGAACACGGCCGTTCGTTGGTTGTTGCTTTCTAGACGCAGCGCGAAACGCGACGCCTGGACGCAAAATATCTGGCTCCTCCAGATACGCCGGAATGCGCCTAAAAACGCTGCGTTTCGTCTCGGCGCCGGAAGTGACGTCAAAGCGCAGGCGCAGACGCGACGCAGACGCGGAGAAAAACGCACCATGTGATCTAGCCTTAAAGGGACAATGAAGGCGATTTCGGATATTTTTTTGGCGATTGAACTGGGTTCCCGGCACGTCTCAGGCCACGTTGCCCAAATTTCAGCCGAAACCGGCGCTTGTGTGCCGCGCAAATCAATTAAATAGTCGCGGTAATAATCGTACCGTGATCGATCGAGGCGACGCCCCGAGCGTTGCGGGAGAAACCAGCAGAAGCGGAGGTCACGTGACCCTGCGGGGCCTGGAAGCGTGACGTCACAAAAGACACGTCAGCGATTGGTCGAAACGAGAAACGTGCCCTCGGTCACGCTTTGGTTCGTGGTTTTTATGAACACTGTTCTAATTCCACTTGAACAACTATGAAAACTATAAATCGAACCGAAAATGATAACTAAACCGTAAATAAAACATCATAATTATTTTTCTCTTTGCTACACTGCACGCGAAACGGGCAACGAGCAACTATGGGCAAACAAAATATATAAAATAAAGAACACAGCGCGGAACACGCGCGAGATGGTTTCAGATGTCGGTGCCGTGTTTACTTTTGGAACACGGCACTCGAGGGATTCTGCAAAGAGGTAGTCATGCCAAATTTGTGCGCTGTTGAAGGATGTTCAAACGGTCGACTGAAGACCCGTGATCGTTCGGGCGACGCTAGTTTTCACCTCCTACCAAGCGATGAAGCATTGCGAAGTCTCTGGTTGAACAGCGTTGTCTTGCGCAGAGGTCTCGGCGATGGCGTCAAACTTTGTTCGCTACATTTTCGGTCAGGAGACTTTGAACAGAACCTTCAGGTTAGCCGGAGTCTGGGCGGCGACGAATTACTCTCGGTCGGCGGCAATTCTGGGGCGTCCTCGTAAAGAGGCATTCCAGAGTTCCGCGTCCTCAGGAGCATTTCCCGTTCTGTTGGTGTCAGGTCACTGAACGGGAGCCCGAATTCGCTCGCGAGAGCGGCATTGCCGTCCATGTTGGTCCGACGAAACGACCGCGCCACCGCGCTGCTATAACCCACCGCGGTAACCAGAGTCTCGATGCCCTAAATGCTACCGGTACCGACTATTCACATGTGACGTCACTCCTACGTCACCTCCGTTTTTGGAGGCCCAAAAACGAGAAACGCAGATAGTTCAGTTTCGGTTTCTTCAATTCTTTCGTAGGTACAGAAATACGCGTCACAAATGTCTATAAAAAATTAGGCAGTACGCCAGGTTCCCAAGAAGCCTAAAAACGCCATTTAAAAAAATTAAATAAAATCGTCTTCATTGTCCCTTTAAAGGGATTGTCCGGTGAAAACCGGAAGTTCTTAAGATTTCGTGATGGTTACCTGGTGGGAGCCTAATGATTAACATAGGCCATTTTTATTTCATTAAACGACACCCCAATTTAGTGTAATCAACGACGGATATTTGAACGAAACTCCATGCCGAATTTCGCAAGTATCAACGGCTGCACTCCCATCCCTGACGTGACGTCACACCAGTCTTGCAATTGTCCTATCCTATGCCTCATTCCTCCGTGGGAACACAGTGCTCCCGACGCACCGCAGCATTCCATATTACTCGCCACTGTACATGTCGCGGAGAAGTGTGGAGCGTGACAATCGCACAACGAAAATACCCTTTCATTCTAAAAAAAAACAAAAACAAAAAAAATCTAGCGCAGCAGCGAGGGTGAACCACGTCGTACCACTCACGCGGAGGACAAAATTCGAAGTGCACTTCAGTTCGGCGCGTTCTTTGCCTGGTGTTACCTCAGAAACTCCGCTTCCCTGAAGGTGGAAGAGGAAAACGCCGTTTATGCACGCTTGGGTTAAAATACAATTAATCCTCCAGGAAAGCACACAAAATTCAGATTTGTCGTGGAAGATGCTCCTACAGCCATTGACAATGAGGTCTAAATGTTTTCATGAATACGAAATTTGACCGGATAATCCCTTTAACGTCGGGTAACGTTGCGTTGAGCTGTCGTAAAATGATGTGATAACACTCTCCGTGGGGACGCCCAAACGGGATTGGTATGGCTTGCTTGCTAAGGCGGCTAATGGCTAAAGCTCCCCGCAGAAGGCTAGAAGCGCGAGCTCATAGCGTTGGGAGCTAGGGGCGGTGCAACGATATTCAATTGGAATGTTTTTCACTTTACACGAGCTTACTGGCACTAGTGGGACGCAAGGATACTCGCACGCAACGCCACTGACCAAGAAACTCCTTTGTTGCGCTGTAATTTCGAGGACAAAACCGAGTGTTTTCATTCCATCTCTCCTTCGCAAAACCTGATGACGTAGCTCGGCGGTAGCAGTACCGCCCAATGACGATATTTGAATGCGGCTCATAGATTGGACCCGAGCATGGCGTGGACACTCGATTTGGGCTTGTGATAATCGATAGCTCGAGAAGCATTCGGGTAGTGTCCCGTGTCCAATCGCTGCAATGACGACAACAGCCGAACCATAAAAATGTCTGGAACTCAGCGCGTGTCCTGTGCCTTGCCAACCCCAGCGCATGGCTATGATCAACATTGGCGGCATATAATCGGCTCCAGATCACGTGGCCACTTGTTCTAGCTGCGAGTTGAGGGGGTGAACGCTGCTCGTTTTTCTTTAATTTTTTCTGCGACTTCGATTGCGTGTGGTGAAAAACAGTTGGGTATTTCACAGGTCATTAACGTTAGGGATTCGTTCTAAGCGGTATTTGCGCAAAATACAAAAATCGTTGCATCGCCCCTTTAAGGGGTATTCACACGAGAGAGAAATCCCGGGGATTTCTCTCCGGCACGCGCGCCTCACGAGATGAAAACGCGAGGCTTTTGCACATCGCAAAGCCTGACGTTTTCGTCGTGGGATGCGCGTGCCGGGGAGAAATCCCCGGGATTTCTCTCTCGTGTGAATACCCATTACGCACGAGAGCTTGTGCCGCCGAGATGTGCCCTAGAGTGCCTAGAGCAAGGAGCTCGCGCTTGTAGCCTTTCCTGAGGTACATCATAAGGTGAAACAGAGTATAGTCGTCATAATTTTAATTTATCACAGTTTCAGTTCACTGCCTCGCCGAGGTCGCTCTCTCGAAATTCTTGACCTGTTCTAAGTATGGGTCTAGCGCGCGCGAGCCGCAAAAAATATTAAAGTGGGCCCAAATTTTGCCAATCCAGGACGAAAACTGTCCTGACTAGGACAAGTCGGGACTCGGGACTCTGTATCAAAACTAGGGGCAATCCCATAAAATCCGGGACGGTTGGGAAGCATACAGAAAATAGAAGCGAGCCGCGGCAAAGAAGCGTCTGAGTGTTGGTGGAATTGCGGTCCTGGGAATGATTCGCACGGTCTGCATGGTGATGACGACTCAGTCATCTGCCTCAAACGCGAATGGTATTTCCTAGTCCCAAAGAATCGCGAACCGAACACCTGCAAATGCGACGAATGTACCCAATAACATGGTGGAACGGGTCGAACAAGCCTAGGCAGTACGTTGTTTTCTAGCCACCCAGTCTTTGACTGCAGCACTCATATTTGGAAAAGGTGAATTACTAAATTAACATTTTTGTTGGGATTCACAAATCTGTTGTGCGCTCGGAGAAAGTCATTCTGGAATGAGTGGCTGAGATCACTAAAAGACAGCTAGATAGAACTTAGCTGAGATTTGTAGTGTGAAGGACGTTAAACATGTCAAGAAATGTGTGGCACGGGCGATTTACGTTGCTTTAAATACTGTTTTCCTTCCGATAGTTACAAGCAACGCATATTTCACAACTATCACACCTGCAAGTTTGATAGTGCAGTGCATAGCTGGTGAGATAGCGTATTGTAGCGTTATAAGTACGCTTTCAAATTCTGGGAGACGAGGGTGGAAGACAACGGGGCGACGGACACGTGAGAAGTGCGGTCGGGCGAAGACACGAGTTGGCGCCGGACAGAGCGTGCTGCGCGAGGTTGGGACCAGGCAGGAACGATGGAGCCGCTCTGGCTCATGGCGATCCCCGGAGCAGTCCACCAAGCGAGGTTCGAATCAGGACCGGCGCGATCGGAAAGACCTGGCCATACCGGCCTAGGCCATGACGATCCCGGAGTGGTTCCGCAGCGAGACTCGTGTATTCCTAGTCACCAAAAATGTAGTAATTAGAAGAACGGAGAAACACGTAAAAATAAAAGAGGCGCAGAGGAATAAAGAGGATCTCACATGACACAGACGGAGGTAGCCGAGGGTTGGGGCCGGCGCGACAATGCACGCGAGAGAGAGACGTCCGACGCTGTTTGAGGTTACCACCTCATTTAATAACGGTCAACAAGCATGAAGCTGCGCACCCTGGGGAGAGGGTGAACATGATGGCAAGTGCCGCCATCTGGTTACCGTAGACCTTTCAACGAAAACATTAATATACTACAACTTGGGCTATGATAGCCCAGAACAGTGCCTACACAGAGCTGGCGTGGGAAGGCCGTTCCGTAGGCCTGGACATGGACTCCGACTGCGAGCTCTGAGCGACGGCCGACAACAAGGATCGGCGGGCGCGGACTGCCGGTTCTCGAGGACAAGCAAACGGGAAGTACAGTAAACTCATTGTTTGTCTTCTCGTTGTGTTGTGCTACTCCCTGGGAGACGAGCGAAGCACAGACCGATCGGGCGGTGAATATTATAGAGCGATTCCACAAAGTGCAGGTGGAAGACGTTCATACCCCAATATATTCCTGCTACATTGTCGCTTGCATGACGCATTTTTGCCCACCTTCCTCTCCTTTACTTGCCACCAGATGTTGTCTCAGAATCAAAGAGGTCGTGTGGGCGTCGTAATTAAATAAGGCAATTAACGTAAAAACAAAACACAAACTGTATTTACACTAATAAATCAATCGAATATACATCATCACACAGAAGTGTCTCGATCGGCCTGTCTGTCGTTTGCCTCGTTCCGCTCGTGCCTCCAAACTTCTTCTTTCTTCTCGTCGTTTCCTCGTGAGCGTCTAATTCTTTCCAATCTGCAACATCCTCCCCCCCCCCCCCTTTCTTTTTTCGCATGAGAGTTGCCTTGGTTCATTCACTTGCCAGTTCCAGGGGGTAAAGGAGCTGCACGGGGCGCCGAAGCGTTACCCCGCTCGGTAGGCGCACCACACAGGAACGCACGTGGTTGTCTCTGCCCAGCTGAACTGTTTCGATCCTCCCCGTTTTCCACATGAGCCGTGGGGTCTTGTCTTCGTGAACAAGAACGAGGTCTCCGTTCTGTAGGTCGTTTGTCCGCGTCTCGGGCGATCGGTGTGCGGAGCGGAGCTGAAGGAGGTATTCCTTCCGCCATCTCCGCCAGAATTGGTCCAGCAGTTGCTGCCTGTGTAGCCAACGTCTGGTGACGTCCCCTCTCGCAGAACCTGGTATAGCTTCTACGTTGACTGATGGGAAAGCCGTCAGACGCCTGCCCAACAAAAAATGCGCAGGCGTTAAAGCATCCTGCTCGTGTGGAGCGTCGTGAACAGGGGCCAAAGGTCGAGAATTCACGACAGCTTCCACCTCGTGGAGCATGGTTGTTAGTTCTTCGAAACTAAACTTATTCCTTCCTAGTATGTTCCGTAGACTACGCTTCACTGTCTGGACCATCCTTTCCCAGAACCCGCCCCACCAGGCTGCTCTCTCGGCGATAAACTTCCACTTTATCCGATGCTGTGAGCAGTGGTCCTGGAAGCGTCGGTTCGTGAGCACGTTCCATACGCCGGATAAGTCCTTTGCTGCCCTATCGAAGGTGAGGGCATTGTCTGAATACACGACGCTGGGTAAGCCACGTCGAGCAGTAAAGCGCTGGAAGGCCATGATGAACGCTTCTGTCGATAGGTTGGAAACAAGCTCTAGGTGTATGGCTCTCGTCACCGCACATGTGAAAAGTGCAATGTACGACTTTTCATCTGATACTGTAGTCTTTACCATCAATGGGCCCGCAAAGTCGATCCCGACCACCTCAAAAGGATTCGCTTGGGTAATCCGATCCTGCGGCAAAGGTGCGGTCGGAGCGTTAGTCGGCTTGAGTCGGGCCAACCGACAACCATTCCATTTGTTGATGACTTTCTTGGCCAGCTGTCTTGCTCGCGGTATCCAGAACCGCTCTCGAACTTGGGTTAAGGTGTCCTGAAGTCCGCCGTGCAGTGTTCGACGATGGCAGTCTCTTACCAATAACTCAGTGAAGCGGTGATCGGGAGGTAGCAAAAGCGGGTACTTGACCTCGATTGTTTCGTTTAATTGTTGCAGTCGTCCCCCCACCCGCAACAGTCGATTGGGGTCAATGAAGGGGGCGAGCGAGACAATGCTGGATCGCCTTTCCAGATTCTTATCTGCCATTAGATCGTTCAATTCTTGTGTAAAGCTTCCTGATTGCGTTCGTGCAATCCACCAAGTCTCGGCTCGTTCAAGTTCTTCGGACGCTAGCGGGCCCTCACGTCGGCTTCGCCGCGTTCGGCAGTTCTTTACAAACCGCATAATCCATGCAGTAATCCTGAGGATCCGTTCCAGCGCCCCGTACCGTTCAAGTTCCAATAGAGGTGCAATCCTCTCCGTTGCAGTCTGCAATACGTGATGTTCCAGCTTTCCCTCCTCTGCAATAACTGCTACTGGAACGTCGTCGCACATGACGAGGTTCGGCCATACGTCTTCGGTTTTACCAAGCCACTTTGGACCCTTCCACCACAGTTGCATACCTTTTAGAGTTTCCGCAGATATTCCCCGTGTCATCAAATCTGCCGGATTTTCTTGTCCGGGGCAATGCTTCCATGTAGAAGGTGACCCTCCAGATTGAAGCTCTGTCACTCGATTAGCCACAAATGGCTTCCACTGAGTTGCTGACCCGCGGATCCAGTGAAGTGTGATAGCGCTATCTGTCCAGTAGAATGTCTCTTGAATGTTCATGATCTCTCCAAGATACTGGCCCATCCGTCTTCCAATCACTGCAGCCATTAGTTCTAGTCGAGGTAGTGTTATCCGCTTTATGGGCGCCACACGTGATTTTGAAAATATCAAGTTCACCTCTACCCTCCCATCTTCTCCTTCAGCTCTGAGATAGGCACAAGTGCCATAGGCCACCGAACTTGCGTCGCAGAAGACGTGTAGTTGGAGAGAACATATGACTTCTCTTGGCGTCTTCATGATGCAGCGAGGAATCACTATCTCTTCTAATTGTGGAAGTTCTGTGCACCATCGCCGCCATTGCACCAGTAGGTCGTCCGTGAAATCGTCGTCCCAACCAATTCCTCGGTCCCAGATCCGCTGAAACAATACCTTGATTCGTATGACGAACGGAGCAAGGAGTCCCAACGGGTCGAAAACCCTAGCTGATGCACGGAGTACATAGCGCTTCGTCGTCCCGCTGCACGTGACGAAGTTCAGGATCCTCTCCACTGGAATGGCCAGCGTGTCCGCGTCTCGTCGCCAAAGCAGTCCCAGTACAGCTCTCGGCTCAGAGAATTCGGACGTTTATGCAGCTTCATCAAACGATTTTTGCAGTTATGTCGCGTTGGTAGACCACTTTCGGAGTCTCATTCCTGCATCTTTTAAAATCCAGTTGGCTTCTTCCTGTATTCGCGCCGCTTCTTCGATAGTGGGGGCTCCGATCAGGAGGTCGTCGACGTAGAATCCCCGTTGAAGCAGTTCCGCAGTCGATCTCAATTCTCCATTGACGTTGCTCAGATGATGAGTAAGAGTGGCGGTTAGTAGAAAGGGGCTGGCCGATGTACCAAAGGGCACTCTCGTCATCCTCCACTCTTCAACGGTTGGCTCTGAGCTTGCTGACGACGAATCTCTTTGAAACCACAGGAAGCGTAGGACGTCTCGATCTTCAGGTCGAACGCTGACCTGCAGAAAAGCCTTTTCTATGTCCGCTGTTAGGGCGATTGGGTGTAGACGGAAGCGCACCAAGATTCCGACCAGATCAGCGTTCAAATTCGGCCCCTTTTCCAGGTGTTCGTTGAGTGAGGCAACTCCTGGGAGATGAGAAGAATCGTCGAAGACGACTCTCAGCCTGGTGGTCTCGGATTCATTCCTAATTACGGGCTGATGGGGCATATAATAAATCCGTGGGTTTGTCGACTCGGCGCAAAATGGGCTCGTTGGAACCTTTTCTGCGTGTCCTGAGGTGATGTAGCTGCATATAACGTTGTCGTAATCTTTTGCGAAGGACTCGTCGCGTGACAATCTCTTCTTCAAACTCTTAAGACATTTCAATGCCAGCGTGTGGTTATCCTTCAGTTCTTCCGCGCCGACCCTGAACGGTAGACCCACTTCGTACCGTCCATTCACTTTCCGTATTGTTCGGCTGAACTCGTTCAGCAGTTCGTTCTGTTCTTCCATCTTGTTGGAGGGCTGGTCAGAAATGCCGATGCTCTCCAGCTCCCCAAAACGCCGCAGGATGTCTCCGACGTCCTCGTTCGTGGAACATTCCGTTCTTAGCACGCATACCATGCTGCTGGCGCTGCTTTTTGAGAGAGCTGTGGTTTGACACTGGGCCTTGAAAGGTCCAGCCGAAAATGGTGCTTATAGCTACCAGCTTCTGATTTTCCTTCGCAATGCAGCACTTGGTCACCGTTCACTCGCCACAGCTGGTCTGAACCGACCAGAAGGGAAATGCCCTCTTCAGCAGTGGTCAGAGGGGAGAGAAGCATGTCCGCAATACGACGGCCGTTTTTCATCATACGGCGAACAAATTCGTGGTCGACGGGTACCTGCACAACGTCCTTACAGATGAAGGGTACCTCGACGGCCTCGATGACGCACTCTTCTTGGCCGTATTGGCTGTGCAACCGTACTTGTACTAGTCGCCGACGTTGCGGTCGTGACGTGGAGTGGCCGAACGTATTTAGCCGGAGGCTAACATCTCCCAGTACCTTGAGGCCGAGCTTGCGAGAAAGGTCCTCGCGAATGAACGTCCGTTGGCTACCTCCATCGATAATGGCTCGCACGTAAAGTCTTTGGTTGCCTTCCTCAGCTCAGGCCCGGAACGTTTGAAGAAGCACTTCGGAATCCAATGGGACGTCAGCACTGTCGGAGATTGCGTTCTGGACGCTTGTCGCAGGGGCACCTCTATCCGATTTCTTCAGGTTAGGTTTCCAGTTCGGGTCGCACATGGATGTGGCATGTCGACCGGAGCACGACGCGCATGTCACCTTCCGCCGACACTCCCTTGCCCGGTGCCCTCCGATTGTGCATCTGAAGCAGCGGTTTTCTTCCGCCAGCCTTCTTTTCTTCACCTCTAACGTGAGGTCGCCAGTACATACTTCTGTTGCGTGCTTTGTGGACCGGCAAAAGAAGCAGGGGCTTGTGATATTTGCGTGTAGCACAGAGGCTGCTGGCATTCTGGGTCTTTCGGGCCTTTTCTTCTGTGTCTCTTGCCGTTCTTCTACTACTCCGGCTCTCTCCCTACTTTCAACCTCAATCCGAAGGAAGCTTAGAATATCGGCGAGTTCATCTTCGGCATCGGCGAAAGAGGGCGGCCTTGAAGCGCTCCGGGTGGAAATTGGTCCGTCGACAGAGTGTCCGGTGTCCGGCACCGCTGGTGAACTCAGTGAAGTCGGACTGTTTTGCGTTTCTCCCGACGACCTGTAGGCAGTGCTGCTTGCCTGCTGCCGGTGATAATTTACGACGACTTCGCTCGGCAAGGCCTTGAGGATGATATCGGACATCATCGTGCAGTACGTTGCCGATCCCACGCCGAGACCCTTCAGACCGCGGATGTTCGTCTGAACGTGATCATACATCCTTCGGAGGCCTTTCGTGTCTTTCGCGGAAGGCAACGGGAGGCAGTGCTCGGAGCTTCGCCAGATGATTTTGCTCAATCCTTCGTTTATCACCGAAGCGCAGTGTCAGGATTTCAATAGCATCGTCGTAGCAAGCCTCAGTTGCCTGGAGTCCAGCGATGGCCGCCGCCGCTGGTCCGGTGACATGGTTGCGCAGGTACTGAAACTTGTCCGATCGTGGGATGCTATCGTTTTCGTGGATAGCACGACCGAACTGCTCCCAGAAGCTCTGCCACGCGCTGACCTCGCCGTTGAAAGTTTGAAGTCGTAACTTGGGAAGCTTCACGCCGCTAGTCACGTTTGTGCGCGTTCTTCCCAGGTCTGTAGTGGCAGTCGCAGATGTTGTCTATGATGTGGTCATCTGGATGGCCTGTGCCTGTTGTTCCTTACGTCTCAGTGAGTCTGCCTTGCAGTCTAACAGCGCCATCATTCGGATAGCCTCGTCGTCGTACTCCGTGACCGTAGTGTATTCTGCGACGAGGTCTTGTTCCGATACATGATCTTCTATCTCCACGTTCAACTCTTGAAGTGCCCTGTTATTGGCCTTCAGCCTCTCAAGCCAGGCAGTCAGCGATGCCAGGTCCGCTGTCTCCATCGCCGCTGTCGCCTCGTGGATAATTTTCGTGTTTAGCGACCGCTTCGCTCCACGTTTTGCCTTCAGACGTTCCATGTTTGACGATCTCCCACACAGCTCTCGGAAACAGCGTTCCAGGCAGGTGTTCCACAAAGGTGGAAAATCCGCTCACCTCAATCGTTCTCGATCCCGGATTTCGGCACCATAATGTCTCAGAATCAAAGAGGTCGTATGGGCGTCGTAATAAAATAAGGCAGTTAACGTAAAAACAAAACACAAACTGTATTTACACTAATAAATTAATTGACCATACATCATTCCACAGAAGTGTCTCGATCGGCTTGTCTGTCGTTCGCCTCGTTCTCCTCGTGACTCCAAACTTCTTCTTTCTTCTCGTCGTTTCCTCGTGAGCGTCTAATTCTTTCCAATCTGCAACACAGCGCACCTTGTGTGATGCACCTTGGGATGACGTGACCAAATCCAGCGGAGAGGCTGGGCACTGCCATCCAAGAAGCCAGTTTATAGAAAATAAACATCTACAGAATTGTATTTGCTCAGGCGCTATCTCTAGGGCTGACAAACATGAATTTTTAAATGTTTATGGCTGAGAAGTGAAATGAAGAGTTCATTATTAAGTATGTTTGGTTTATTATTTATTTTATTTTGTTTTATATGACATGCAAAATGCCCCTTGGCGATGGTATTATTCCTCACTCAGGTGAACTGAGGGAGGTTCCTCAGTCTCAATTGTAGCTCTTCCCATTTAAACTACCAATGTACATCAGGCACACATACTTGTAAATTGTTCTTTACTCATTTATATACAAAAAAAGACACATGCAAAGTGAAATATTGTACCTTAATGTAACTGTGTCTTTATCTTTGTAAATTTTGAACTAGTACTTTGATACCCATAAGTCAGTATTAACTTTATTCGAGCACGGCACACAAGCGCCGGTTTCGGCTGGCATTTGGGCAACGTGGCCTGAGACGTGCCTGGAACCCAGTTTAATCGCCAAAAAGATGTCCGAAATTGCCTTCATTGTCCCTTTAAGAAGTCCGCTTCATTGCGCCATACCCTACATCAGTAGCCGAGCTTGACTTTCCTACACTTTTGCCAGCATTCTGTATGGTATTGCACAACATTTGTGCTCTACCAAATGCCTGTGAAATTTACCCTTAAGTGGAAAGCAGCACAATATCATACTTCCTATAGGGCCGTTTCTGTCTGTGCCACATACAGTTATGCCATTTTGTCTTCAGTGTTCATGTGTGTGCCATATATATGTATGTGCCATATATAGTTATGACATTTTGTCTTCAGTATTCATTTGTCTACGTACAATTTGTTTGGCTCGACTGTCACTTCTTCAACACATCATATATGCGCAATGCCCTACATCTGTAACTAGGATCTGCTTTCCAGTACTCCGTTAGCATTCTGTGCAGAGTTGCTCAGAACTTGCGACAGTGACATATCGGAGCTGAAAATTGGGGAATTTCATACTTCCTAATACAGTAGACTTTCATTAATTCAAACTCCAGGAAGTCAGATTTTAGTTCGAATTATTAGAAGTCTGAATTATCAGAAATTCATATAAATATGATACTAGACAACATTATGATTTGTTACATGGATAGCTACACATAGAAAGCAGATTTTTGCCAGTTTCCTCTACATAAGCCTAATTATAAGCAAGTACAGGTATAACACATTGGGGAAAGAACTGTGACATTAAGTTTATTCATCCGGAAAAAAATTTGTCGATTGTGGACTGTTTAGTCAGCATATGAGATCTCAAAACAATATTTTCAATACCAGCCAACGCAAGTAGCGCTTTACGGTACTCTTTCTTTGCAGACAGAAACTTCCAAAGCTGAGCGATGTGCTCAAAGGCCTCTGTGGGCTGTGACAGTTGGTAGTGGGTCATCCGTTTCTTCATCGTCATTTTTACTCTCACTGCTGCACTGTGCTGGAATTACTTCCTGTACTATGTCCTCTAATGAATCATCACGACAAACACACACATCGTCGTCAAGACTAGCATACTCCGCCAGCTCGGCGTTCACATTATGTGCTTCAAGGCCAGAAAGCATGATGCCAGTGAGCTGTACCTTATCATCGATGTCGTCTTGGTCATCACTGCTAGTCTTGAAGCACATAATGTGAGCACCGTTTTCCGCTATTGTGTGCCCGCTTGAGCCCCGTTGAGTGCGCTTCTTTCCGAGCACCGGTGAACTGCGGAGAAGCAACACTCGCGAAAGCATACCTATTCGAAGTTCATGGCTTGAGGTCTTAAATGGCCATGTGAAACCGTGGTTTCTGTTGTGGCACAACGTGCAGACATTTTATGGAAGGAAATTCATGACCACTTGCACAAATGAGGCTATACAGAAAGTTCTTTAGCTTCCTTGGATCTGGTCAGTCTCAGTGGGGTGTGCTTTAATAAGGAGCACGTGTAGAGATGATATGCTCCTCAAACATGCATGAAGAAATAAATTGATTTAAGAACGCTTCACTGCAGATTAGCATTCGGTGCAATATTGCACAAAACTTGTGCTCTAACGTTCAAATGCCTGTGACATATAAACAAAAATTGCCGAATTCCTGCCATATACATATAGCTTTGCGATTTCATCTTCAGTGCTTTGTTCTACGCTTTGCAACTGCTTCAACGCATCATATATGCGTTGAAGCAGTTATGTGGTGACAGAAAGACGTTTGCCGTATTAAAAACAAACAAATCTTTATCACCACAATTATTAAAAAAAAAGAAGGAGCTGCTAAAAATCCATCCTGCTGCCGCCGTGATCCCAGCCAGTCTCGAACGTTCGGGCAGGGCTCGTGCTCTGTGTCTGGTACGCGCCACTGCGTGCGTCACGCGGCGTTGGATCAATGTCACGCGTCTTGGCGTGGCAGGCATTCCTGTAGTTATCGCTTGTCCGCTACAAGGGCTCCCCCCCTAGAGGAGTCTCTAGGTAGATGTTTTGTCCAAGAGACGGAGCGATTTTTCTTGCACTGGGCGGTTTTTAGAGGTGGTGCCGAGTGTGAGGCAGAGGGGGGCCAACATAGAGGATGGAGGCTTGAAGCATGTGTTGGCTCAAGGTGGGCAGGTTTAAGGCAAGCGATGGAGATGGTGTCTCGCCGCCCGTTTAAGTCTAACAGAAAGAACTTGTCTCGTCTGTCCAGCACTTTGAAGGGACCGTCGTAGGGTTGGTCGAGCGGTTTCTTGACTGCGTCTCGACGTACGAAAACATGTGTGGCCGAGGTTAATTCGTCGCACACATACGTCGGGTGGCGGTCGTGGTGTCTTGTTGGTGTGGCACGAAGGTTCCGCATCACTTCTCGAAGCTGTGTGACATAGCTGAGAGGATCGGGCACGGTGGAAATAAGCGGAGTGGCAATCATTTCAGCTGGGAGGCGAAGCGTCTGTCCGTAGACTAGGTCTGCGGCAGTGCATCCGATGTCTGTCTTGAGGGTGGTGCGCAGGCCTAGTAGTAGGATAGGAAGCAGTCTGGCCCAGTTGTTAGGGTCGTTGTGTGCTTTTAGGGCGGCCTTTAATGTTCGATGGAACCTTTCCACGAGGCCGTTAGCAGCGGGATGGTACGCTGTGGTACGAATACGAGATGTTCCGACGAGTACCATGAGCTCGTGAAACAGCCTCGATTCGAACTGTGCGCCTCGGTCGGTAGATATAGTTGACGGAACGCCGAAACGCGATATCCAGCCGTCGACCAGGGTCTTCACAATTGTTGTCGCGCAGATGTCTGCGATTGGGAAGGCCTCTGGCCAACGCGTGAATCTGTCTATGCACGTGAGCATGTATCTGGCCCCTTGCGATGGTGGCAAAGGACCTACAATGTCCAGGTGAATGTTGTCGAAACGAGCGGTGGCTGTCTTCATTGGAGCGAAAGGTGCAAAGGTATGTCGTTGAACCTTGGAACGCTGACAAAGAAGACAAGTACGTGCCCACGCGCGCACATCTTTGTTCATTCCCGGCCAAACGAAGCGTTGAGCGATGAGATGTTGCGTCGCTCGGATGCCGGGATGAGAAAGGCTGTGCAGCGAGTTGAAAATGAGCCGCCGGAAAATGGGCGATACAACTGGTCGAGGTGTACCTGTGGACACGTCGCAGATGACCGTTGTATCGCAGCCTGGGAGCAACACGTCGCGTAGATCAAGGTTGCTGGACGCGGAACGTAGTCTCAGGATCTGCTGGTCGCCCTGCTGAGCTGCTGCTAGAGCAGCGAAATCTACGGCGTTGGGGATTGCTTTGCAACAAGTGATCCGAGACAGTGCATCAGCAGGGGAGTTGTCGGTGCCCTTGATGTGGCGGATGTCGCTTGTGAATTCTGCGATGAACGAAAGATGCCGACTTTCCCTGGAGGAGAGACGGCTGTGTGTTGATTGGATCGCGAAAGTTATCGGCTTGTGGTCGGTAAGGACGTGAAATTCCCGACCCTCTAGGTAGTGTCGAAAATGCTTGATGGTGAGGTAGATACCTAGGAGTTCTCGACTGAAGGTACTGTAGCGGGACTCCGCTGGCGAAAGCTTCTTGGAAAAGAATCCTAGAGGTTGCCAGTGTCCACCAACAAGCTGCTGAAGCACTCCGCCGACAGCGACATCTGAGGCGTCTGTCATCACACAGAGAGGCGCACCAGTTAGCGGATGCGCTAATAGTGCAGCTTCTACGAGCGACGACTTGATCGCCCCGAACGCTTCCGCTGCTTCTGGAGACCATGGTAGAGGTGAAGAGTCGCGCTGATTTCCCTTCAGGAGATCGGTCAGGGGCAACAGACCAGCTGCACAGTGTGGTAGAAAACGCCGGTAAAAGTTCACAAGTCCGAGGAACTCTCAAAGCTTCCTGCGCGACGTTGGTGTGGGGAACGTTGTGACCGCGTCGACTTTTGATGGAAGTGGCCGGATGCCGTTGGAGTCGACGTGGTGGCCTAGAAAATCCAGTTCGGAAACTCCAAACTCACATTTGGCCTTGTTGATAATGAGCCCATATTGAGCCAGGCGCTGGAACAGGATCTCTAGGTGTTCAAGATGTTGCTCGGCATCAGCGCTGGACACCAGGATATCGTCGACATATGCGAAACAAAATGTCAGCCCACGGGTGACGCTGTCGACGAATCGCTGAAATGTCTGTGCCGCGTTACGAAGGCCGAATGGCATCCTGACATACTCGAAGAGGCCAAACGGAGTGATGATAGCTGTCTTTGGTATGCTGGATGTTTCCACGGGGATCTGGTGGTAAGCTTTGACTAGATCGATTTTTGAAAATATTGTTGTCCCTTCCAACGATGCGGTGAAATCCGTGATGTGTGGTAGGGGATAGCGGTCTGGAACGGTGGAGTTGTTCAGCGCGCGGTAGTCGCCGCAAGGCCGCCAATCCCCTGGGGATTTCTTCTGCACCATGTGGAGGGGGGACGCCCATGGACTTGACGAAGGCCTGATAATGCCGAGCTCAAGTATATGCTCGAACTCAGCCTTTGCGATCTTTAACCGATCTTCCAGGAGTCTTCGAGGTCGAGCATAAGTGGGAGGTCCTGTCGTCACGATGTGATGAGTGACGTCATGTTCCACTGGCTGTAGAAAGTTGGCAGGACGTGTGAGCGTAGGGAACCTTCGAAGCAGATCTTCAAGCTTTGTGGCGGGTGGAGTGCAACGTTGCGGAAGTGATGATGAGGATTCTATGCCTTGGACTTCGAAGTTGGTCGTTGAATCCACAAGGCACAGTCGCTGCATGTCCACTAGGAGTTTGAAGTGATGAAGGAAATCTGCCCCTAGGATTGGATGCGTCACGTCAGCCACCAGGAACACCCATCTCAGAGGTCGTCGCAAGCCAATGTTTAGTGTGAGTGCTCGTTCGCCGCTTGCAAAGTGACGTTGGAGCGCTCTGGCTTGCTTGAGATGGACGTCACTGGTAGGATGCTAACCTCGGCGCCGGTGTCGACTAGGAACCGAAGACCAGAATTCTTGTCTGATATGAAAAAGAGACGGCTGGCTTCGGAACCGGCACCACTCGCCGCCTCTAGTGGTGGGTCTGGGCGTTTTCCGAGGCCGTGCATGGCGGAACGCACTTTTTGGCTTGCGCACCGAAAGTGCGATGGTACCAGCACGTACCTTGGTTGGGCGAGGGAGAACGATGCCGACGTTGTTGAGAAGTCCATCTGTGACGTCGGCGCGTTGGAATGCGGGTGGTGAGGGCAGCGATCTGAGCTGACAGGCGTCCAATCTCACGATGAAATTCCTCCCTGAGGACGCTGACGTCGGCTGTGGCAGTCGTCACGCCAGCAGGTGAAGTCGTGGACGGTAGTGGTCCGGTCTGAGCCTGGACCTGTGCAATGGTGGGCACAACGACTTCTATGACGGAGTCTGCGAGCTTTGCCAGTTCTTCAAGGTTAAGTCCCGACGCACACGTCAGGACGATGCGGACGTTAGTCGGTAGCCTCTGAAGGAAAAGCTCCCGAAGCAACGCGACGTCGAAGGTAGGCGCCTTCTCACCCAGAAGTTGTTGCAGGCGCCGCAGCAGCTGTGAAGGCTTGCGGTCACCCAACTCCTCTGAAGTGAGGAGCTGTTGGAGTCGGCGCTGTTCCGACGACGTGGTCCTCCGTATGAGCTCCGCCTTGAGGGTGTCGTAAGGAGCATTCGCAGGCGTAGTAAGGACCAGGTCCCTGATTTCCGCTGCGATATCTGGCGGAAGCGCTGCGATGATGTGGTGGAACCTCTGGACTTGTGAAGTGATCAGCCATGTGGTGAACTGGCTCTCCACCTGAGCAAACCAGATCTGTGGGTCCGCCGTCCAGAATGGAGGCAGGCGGAGGTGGAGTGCTGACAGATGACCCGCAGCGGGCTGCTCAGGAATAGACATGGCGAGGTAGGGTGGCTTGGATACCCTTGGCGCAGAAGATGAAGGTCTTCGGAGGTGGAGCGTTCTCCGGGTCACCAATTTGTAGTGACAGAAAGACGTTTGCCGTATTAAAAACAAACAAATCTTTATCACCACAATTATTAAAAAAAAAGGAGCTGCTAAAAATCCATCCTGCTGCCGCCGTGATCCCAGCCAGTCTCGAACGTTCGGGCAGGGCTCGTGCTCTGTGTCTGGTACGCGCCACTGCGTGCGTCACGCGGCGTTGGATCAATGTCACGCGTCTTGGCGTGGCAGGCATTCCTGTAGTTATCGCTTGTCCGCTACAGTTACATGTCCTACATCAGCCGAGCTCTGCTTTCCCTATACTCTGTCAGCATTCTGTGCATTTAAGTCGAAAATTGCAGAAATTCATACTTCCTATAGTACCGTCCCCATACATAGTTGTGTCATATATATACACCAACTCATGTTTACAAACAAACCGGAGCGCCCGGAGCGCCCCTAGCGGACGCCACCGGCGCCGCGCATGCGCGATGGGGGTGTGGGCAAGAAGCTCGCCGTCGCCCATAAACAATCCATTGAAATGCGATGTTGTCGGCGTCGGTGTGAGTCCCCCTGCCCTTTTTCGCGTTCGAATTGTTGATTCTACGTCTTTCTGGCGATGACTGACCACTTGAGCGGCGTCAGCGAAATTAACGAGGCTCGTTACACCGCAAAACTTCGCGTGAATAATCTGACATGCGGCGATCCATTCCGCGTGGACGCCGCAGAATGTATGCTAAAGCCTGATTCACATGATGAGATTTCGCTCGCAATTTTCAGTAGTGACGTCGCTCGGGCTGCAAAAGCGTGAACCGTAGCTGAGATGGTCGACGTCGGTACTGAAAATCGCAAGCAGAATCGAACCAATTGAATCAGGCATAACAAGTCGGTGATGGCCACTGGTAACAATGATCAAAATCTCCTTGTATCTACTGTTTACGTCGAGCCTGCTTACCAACCTTCAACCTTAAGTCTTTTGAGGCCTGCACTTACTTCTTATTGCAAGTACCGGGCCCATGTTTGGTCTACGGGCCGGTGTCCTCTAAAAGAGCAGACGACAAGCAGAAACGTTTGAAAGAGCAGACGACAGTTCGAACGATCAGGCGGCCGTTTGAACTTGAAGACGCACTAAACGTAGTCCGCAGGTGGTCCGTACAACTTGACGGTTTTCCGGCGTTCATGTTAGAACAAAACAAATAAGTCTGATGACCACAAGTATCTGTGAATTAAACCCAAAGTGCTTCCCGCCCAAGCAATCGTGGTCCGACGGCGTCTCGTTTTCCCTTTTCACGGAACATATCCACGTTCTCGGACGAACCGAGCACATGAAAACTGACCTTCAAACTTTTCTGGACTCTTTTGGTACAGCCCCAGTCGACACATTTTAACGAGAAGGCAGGTTTTGGTATGGTTCCTTTCAAAATAACGCAGGAATACACGTCTCACATGGGCCCTTCCGCCCACAGCCCCGGACCGGAAGTGCGTCCGACGCGCCACCACCGCGCCATGACGTAGCAGAGATGAGTTCGTGTAGAGTTTAGCTGGTTTGCACTGTTTTATGTTTTGTGACATGGTAAAGCATTTTATTTATACATATATTCTTGCTACAAGAAAAACAATTAGAGAAAAGCGTTTCGATCATACATTTTTTATCGATTCTCGAGTACATTTTGTTTTAACATTGTCTGCATTTGTGTCCCCCATTGAATCGATTTCATACAGAGTACAAATAAAGCCTTTTGTGAACAAGAAATTCTTTCTTAAACTAATCACCTGTGTTTGTTGTCCACTGATAGGCAGATCACAAGAAAGCGCAACGCCAGCGAACACAAGCAAATGCAGAGCCTCAGAACCAAAACACCATGGAAACCGCCATCTTTAAAAAAACAAAAAAAACACAACAAAACCAAAAGCTAAAAAGTGGCTAGTTGCCCCATCCCTGGTGAGAGGGCGGTTTTACGAGTTTAAATAATTATTTGAGAAACTTTCGCTCTTTTTAAGTTGTTTCGTTGTTAATATAATATAGATTGTTTGAATAATATATCATAAGTTTAGTTTTACAGTGCACTTTTATTGTTCGAAGATAGGCGCCGAAAAAACAAGGATAAGAAGAAGCGTAAGCACTGGCTTCGATCATGAACCAACTGGCCCGAATTTCCATCTTAATGCACTTTTATTGACACAATGTCCTTGATCAAGTGGTTTGCGATTACCACTGGCTTGCGTATGATAAGCTGTGATCACGCCAAGCGGCCAGGCTCGCACCGCCGCACCTCGCCGGGCCGCCACGTGCGCTGCGCCGCTATGGAGAGGGCTTCTCTGGTGGCGGCTTCTGGAACCACGCCGCACAAGAGCTAATGGGAGCCTCGTTCCTTGATGTCGCGCACCAGACAATGGGAGCATAATCCATCAGGGATTCGGCTTCACTTCGCTCCTTTTGGAGAGATGAATTTAGATGACGGTTTGCGTGGCTTATTGCGCGGCTTCCAAGCAGGGATGCTTCAGATCGCGGCTTCACTTCGCTCGTTTGGGACAGGGAAATTAAAAGGGCGGTGCAACGATATTCAGTTCGAATGTTTTTCACTTTACACGAGCTTACTGGCACTAGTGGGACTCAAGGATACTCGCACGCAACGCCACGGACCAAGAAACTCCTTTGTTGCGCTGTAATTTCGAGGACAAAACTGAGTGTTTTCATTCAATCTCTCCTTCGCAAAACCTGATGACGTAGCTGGGCGGTAGCAGTACCGCCCAGTGACGATATTTGAATGCAGCTCATAGATTGGACCCGAGCATGGCGTGGACACTCGATTTGGGCTCGTGATCATTACTAGCTCGAGAAGCATTCGGGTAGTGTCCTGTGTCCAATCGCTGCAATGACGACAACAGCCGAACCATAACAATGTCTGGAACTCAGCGCGTGTCCTGTGCCTTGCTAACCCCAGCGCAGGGCTATGATTAACATTGGCGGCATATATTCGGCTCCAGATCACGTTGCCGCTTGTTCTGGCTGCGAGTTGAGGGGGTGAACTCTGCTCGTTTTTCTTTATTTTTTTCTGCGACTTCGATTGCGTGTGGTGAAAAACAAAAGGGTATTTCGCAGGTCATTAACGTCAGGGATCCGTTCTAAGCGGTATTTTCGCAAAATACAAAAATCGTTGCATCGCCCCTTTAAGCTGCCATTTGGCGCGGCTGACGATGTCGGCTCGCTCCATGAGACAGTTAATGCTTTCGCATTAAAACTCCCAAAGTGCAGTTCCTCCGTACAGCCAACGCGATCAGCTGATGATCAACCTCCAAAATGCGCAAAAGCAGACGCAAGCGGCGACCGGCCGTCTGTCGGCCGAGCAGATCGTTCCTACTGCACGTTTTTCTTGCGCATTTGCGCTGTAAGCTTGACGCAACATGAGATCAGCAGTAGGAGCACATGTTTCTTGCCCTCTGTAGTGCATGGGTGCGCGCGAAGGCTCGTCTCTTCAAAGGAAAATTCTCGGTGGAGACGGCTCTTTTACTGCTAATCTCACGTTGCAAAGTTCAATCAGATCGCTTCACTGGTCGGACAGTATAGCGTGTTCCTTTCGTAAAATTCGCATGACGCACGTTTCGATGCATGCCATGGCCGCCGTACTTAGCAGAACAACCTGGGAGGCGAGAAAAAATTACACCATCTTCCCGAGGGGAACCATGGGGTGATGCGGAGCATCGTGTTGGTTCCGAGGAAAGAGTCAGTTGCGTGCTGACGTCGAGAGATGGCGCCACCGACTGCCCTAGCGTTACCCCCTACGCGAGCCTTCGTCGCGGCTCGCGGCAGAGAAACTTGGAACGCTCGCCGCTCGCCGTTTATTTTTTTTCACACTTGAAGGAGAGGAGACTAGAGGAGGAGAGTTGCGCGTGCGCGCGCGGTGTGAGGAGAAGCGAACGCACGCGCAGTGTACGCAGCTGGTAGAGAGAGAGAGCGGAGAGTAACGCGCAGCTGTTGGAGAGAGGGAAGGAGGAGAGTTGCGCGTGCGTAGTTCGAGTGCCGACTACAACGCCGACGCCGCGGGACATAGACCCGAGCAAGAGATGCTCCGCATCTAAAACAAATACTTCGCTTACTCAGCGTGCTGGGCGGCTAGTATCGTTCCCTTCGCTCGACTTCATACGGTTTCTATGAGAATCTGTAGAAGTCTAGACCGGGGTTATGCCCTTCCTGTTCTTGACAGTTGACGATGCAAAAGTACCGTCGATGGCGACGTTTCGAACGCATCGAGGCTGCG